>CAUYSK010035942.1:0-16080 GCA_963575035.1 Avahi laniger
TTGTGTTTACTTTCTGCACACCCTTTTCCCATCCACCCCTAATTAAAACTTCTGTGGTTTTTTCTGCACGGTGGCTCATGCCTGTAATCCTAACTCTCTGGGAGGCCGAGGCGGGCGGATTGTTTGAGCTCAGGAGTTCGAAACCAGCCTGAGCAAGAGCGAGACCCCATCTCTACTAAAAATAGAAAGAAATTAATTGGACAACTAAAAATATATAGAAAAAAAATTAGCCGGGCATGGGGGCGCATGCCTGTAGTCCCAGCTACTCGGGAGGCTGAGGCAGGAGGATCGCTTGAGCTCAGGAGTTTGAGGTTGCTGTGAGCTAGGGTAACGCCATGGCACTCACTCTAGCCAGGGCAAAAGAGTGAGACTCTGTCTCAAAAAAAAAAAAAAACAAAAAAACAAAAACAAACAACTTCTGTGCTGTCACCACTCTTCCTTTTTATGCTTAAGTATGCTTTTTTTGCCTCAGTGTTCTTAAAAAATAATTCTCATGACTTGGAAATTTGGAAATGTCTGAAAGTCAAAATTAATTCTAAATTGATTTTTATTACTAGAATTTCAAACAAAGTAACCAAATTAGCCAGATTTAAGTTTCAATTTCCTTCTTTCTCTTTATCTCCCGTAATGGAGCTATCATGTACTGTAAAATGATAGAATCATATAGCTATAGAAAGGATGATGGGACAAATAACACAAAGTATTGTAGATAATCAGCTTTAAAAATGACAAAATTAAAAAATTAATATATAAGCAGTTTGCATGGTAAAGATCTGTCTATATCTAAGAAATTTTCTTGAGAGTCAGACTGCTTACAGTTCTGATCCAGAGAATCTGTATTCATATATGCATGTATTATGTGTTAAATCAATGTCTTCATGTACAGATCAAATGGTTGGATAGGAGGATAATATTGTAATTTCTTTATTACATATTGTATGCTTTTAAAGACAACAATATGAAGAACTTGTATCAATACTTTTGCAATTTTCTTAGCAAGAATTTGAATTGTTTTATGATTTTATTATGTAAAATTGTTTAATTTTATTTCATGTTATGGTTTTAAAAATCTTAAGCTCTTAACAGTCAATAGAATTAGTTTGAAACATGAAAAAATTTTTTCTTACTGCAGGTTTTTTTTTTCCTTTTTTCACTTTAATATATATTATACTAATAAGTGGTGTGTATAGTTTTCAAACATGCTACATTTACTTTTTACAGGAGATTGGAACAGGTGGAACTTGTCAGTGGAAGATATGTGGACTTAGTCCCACTACAACCTTAGCCATATATTTTGAGGTTGTCAATCAGGTATGACTTTCTGTATTTGAATATCAAAAAATGTATTTGAACAACTACTTACTTTAGGCCATGAATATTTCATATTTTTTTCCAATGGTAAATATGACTCAAAGTTTTTCATTCTGTTTTAGAGTTTTTGTTATTTTCTATTTTTCAAGGTTAAACTCTTTGGTGAGAGAACATATTATAATAGAAATGCAGGGAAACCTGCAAATGCCAAATTTTAGGTAGTCCAACTTTGTTTTCTTTTTTAATATAAAACTAGAGCATAAATGAAATTATTTAAAATTTCCATCTAGCTATGCATTTTTTGCAATTAGGTATCTAGCTCCTCCTAGATGTCCCAAGGTATAGAGTGACATATAAGTCCTCTTACTAGAAAGTCTAATATATCAAAATTCATAGAAAAAGATTGGAAGGTAATCATATTTGCAAATTTTTTCTGTTACAGGAAGTAATTCATTCCATTAATAAATGATACAAATTACTGACTTATTTCCTAATAGTTATTAGGCATAGTGAACCACGAAATATTAATAGTCAGCCTTCCTAAGACAGTAAGAAGAATTTTTTTTAAACCATTAAAATTTATGAGAAAGATAATGACTCTTACTGACAAAAACAAAACAACACAAAAAACAAAGCAAGAATGTTTAAGTCAAGGGCATGAATAAAGTTTCCCTATTGACTACTTGTTATTCCTTTCTGATGATGATTCTTATACATTAATATTAGTCTCTTTTTATAAATAGTCTTTCATTCGTTATCTGTTCATGATGTGATTATCTTCCTAAAAGTTCTGTCATCTTCCATACCTAGGGGAGGAGGACTTAGACTCTATTTCTATTTATCCAATTACAGATTGAACATCCCAGATCTGAAAATCTAAATCTGGGATGCTCCAAAATCTGAAACTTTGTAAGCACCAACATGACCCTTAAAGGAAATGCTCATTGGAACATTATGGATTTTGGATGTTTGGATTTGGAATGCTCAGTTGGTATAATGCAGATATTCCAAAATTCCCCCAAAAATCCAAAATCCGAAATACTCTGGTCCCAAGTATTTTGGATAAGGAATACTCAACCTGTACAATTAAGCTTAAATTGCTTTACTTAGGCTTTTCCTTATCTGTTAATTTCTTTATGCTTTCCTTTGACTTGTTCTTTCATGTCCCTCTGATATATATTACTTGAAAAGTGATTCTATAGCAGGACTCACTCCTCTCATCCTTCATTATTTTCCCGCTCCCCATAAATCCATTTCTCTTCTTCTGTGTGGCAAATCATGACTGTTCTGTATGCACTGGAAACAAGCATCCTTCTAATAATTTTAGAATTAATTTTATTAGTGCTAGGATATATAGTCTATGATTATAAGACAAAACCACAGCAGATTTTGTTTAGTTTTTACTCCATTATTTTTACACAGCATAACGCTCCAATTCCTCAAGGAGGGCGTGGTGCAATCCAGTTTGTGACTCAGTATCAGCATTCAAGTGGGCAGAGACGCATTCGAGTGACCACCATTGCTAGGAAGTAAGTTGTGTTTGGTAAAGATTTAATTCTGATATTAAAACTATTCTGGGTCATGCTCTAAACTGGGTTCTTATTTTGGTGACATTTATGACTATAGCTACTGAAGATTTATGATTAATTATTTTATTTCTTTCTAACCTAGCTTATTTGCTAGAGTATTCATTGTTAAGAACTGTAAGAGCAATTTAAAAAAAGTACCCCTAAGACACACCCTTTAAAATATTCTTTTATTTACCTTATTCCCATGAGGGGAGGAGAAAAATCAAACATTTTCCTATAATAGACTGTGATAATACATATGTAAAATCCATTATATATACATACATAATATGGCACAATAATTAATAGTATTACTTTTCAATTAATGATTCTTAGCTTTTTTTCCAAGTCTTATGGGTCATTTAGTTCATTTATTAAGTCTTCATTCAGTTTCTGCTTTATGAACTAGGTACTGTTGTAGGAGGGTGTGAATGCAAAAGATGTGAACATACTTAATCTGTTATGTGAGGGTGTGGTTTAGACCAGTCTTCAAACTATCTGTGGGAAAGGACCAGTTGTGTTTTTTTCCCTAATCCTTTGGGGACACACGTTTATTAAATATAATAAAAATAAACTACTAAGAAAAAGAAATTTCAAAAAGCCATTCAAACCACAAATGCCTATTTTTTATTATGAGCTTCATTAGACATAAAATTATTTTTTCCTGTTGCTCAGAAAGTTTCTAAATGTTTATTCGCAGTTTCTGTTCTTACCTCATGGCAAACTGGCACTGGTTTGCGTACCACACTTTGACTAGCATTTGTTGAAATCACAAAAGATAAAGTTTTTAGCAGTTAAGATTATATAGGATAGTATTTTGTTTAACATAGTCATGTCCTAATTTGTTGATGTAAGCAGAGTCTCCAAAAGGGAATAATTAGGCACAACAGATACTTTTTCTTATTCCTATCTAGATGATAGATTCTCTGAATTGGGTGTGTATTTGGTCACATGTTCTTTACACGGCATTTGCAGAGACAAGTTGAGCTCAATTTCATACCTTTATTTTTATTAAGAATAAATTATTTCTCAGCCACTTTGATATCCTTCATTATGTATTTGTGAAGTATAAAACAAAGGAAAAATGATTATGGAAAGAAGTTAGAAACATATTCTTGCATGAGGTGAGTCTAGATGTAAACAGGCTTTTGGTCTTTATTTCTGTTTGTCTTGAACTTGATTGTCTGGGTTGGGAGAGTGTTGATGAGTAAAACTTACCTAATTTAGGCATGGGCTAGAAAACTGACACTGAAGGCATGTAGCTCTCATTTTATGTAACCGTATTTAAACTCTAGCTTCATTCCTGAAAACCAAAAGACTGTTTCAATGAGTGATGGACATGAGCCCAACATTTGGACTGAATGTTTTTTGTGTTGGAAGATCTACTACTTAGCATAGGGTTGTACATAGATTTAGCATCCTGTTCTGCTGCCTTGCTTTGACTAAACATCCTGGAACAATGTTAAGGGACTATATTATTCATTTGAAGAAAAAAATGTCAACTGGACATTCCCTTAGATTTGTTCAGATTTCAAATAAGGAGCTTGGAAGTACCGATTCTTGACAAACTTGTGAATTTATTTATGCCCCTCAATACACACACACACACACACATACACACAATGTGTAAGTTACGTTGATTATCCAAAAAATGTGCTTAAAGAAACAACTGGACATATTAAATGAGGGACATTTTTTTATAAAGCCACTGGCTTACACTCTTCAAAAATGTCTTGGAAGGAAAAGAAAGTCTGAGAAACTGGTTCAGATTAAAAGGTACCAAAGAAACATTACTGCTAAAGCCAATGCGTGATCTTGGATAAAATCCTATGTCACCAAAAAATTTGCTGTGGAGGATGTTATTGAGATAATTGAGGAAATTTGAATATGGTCTATATATAGGAAAATAGCATTTTATCAGTGTTAGATTTCATGAATTTGATAATTAATTGGAGCTATATAAGAATTTTGTGTTCTTAGGAGATACACACTGAAGTATTTAGGGCAGAGGGTCATGCTATCTCCTACTTAGTCTTGAAAAGTTTAGCAAAAGAAAAAGTGTGTTTGTATAAAGGGAGAGAGAGAGATAAGGCAAATGTGTTAAAATGCTATTATAATGATGGATGAATCTAGGTGACGGATATATAGGAGTTCATTCTTCTATTCTTACAGTTTTTAAATTATTTTTAAAATGAAAAGTTTTAAAAAGTTAGGCCGGGCACAGTGGTTCACGCCTGTAATCCTAGCACTCTGGGACACCGAGGCAGGCAGATTGTTTGAACTCAGGAGTTCCAGACCAGGCTGAGCAAGAGCGAGACCCCGCTCTACTAAAAATAGAAAGAAATTGGTCAAACAACTAAAAATAGAAAAAATTAGCTGGGCATGGTGGCGCGTCCCTGTAGTCCCAGCTACCTGGGAGGCTGAGGCAGGAGGATCGCTTCAGCCTAGGAGTTTGAGGTTGCTGTGAGCTAGGCTGACGCCATGGCACTCTAGCCCAGGCAAGAGAGTGAGACTCTGTCTCAAAAAAAAAAAAAAAAAAGTTAGATTAGTCTTTCAAGAAAAAGTGAGCTTTCTTGTGAGAAATTTCATGGGTTTCTATATTTTCAGCTTGCACAGAATTTGTGAGGCCATTTGTACAAAGATATTGTTTGTGTTAAGGTACCATTTTATAGCACTGTGTCTCACCAAAGCACCTGTCTTTTCAAGTTAACTTATCCTGACCATTTTCAATAATCAGGGCTTCATGTTTGTTTTATTTACTAGGAATATGACTTTCGGGGCCTAGGCAAATGTCTTTGTTAGGTGAATAAGCCATGTGAAAATAAGGATTCAGGCTCCTGAGATAACAAAATAACCTTATTTTTCATATAGAAAATAATTTTGATCTTCAAAGTTTGGTTTGAAACTAGATACAAGAATCACAGTGAAGGGCTGTTATAAGTTCAGAGGGCAGATTTTATGATGTCGAGAAGCCCTTTAAATTTGGCTTTAAGGTCATACATTTTAATTTATGACTAACCAAATTATAATTAGTAAATTTTCATGTGTTTACTTGCTAATGTATTGTACCATTATATTTTCAGAAGAAAAAAATGTCACCTTTATGGTTCAGTTTAAAGCACCTAACTGTCATGGTCATCCAAGTTAAGAAAGTACAGATTCAAACAATTTTGGTTTTAATTCTTTGATTTTAAAAAATTAAATGATTAACAATTAAACTAAACTATTCGTATAATCACTGTTTAAATTGCGTTAAAAATAACTTAAAATTTAGTGTCCTCTTTTATTCATTCTCACTCCTTTCTGCCTCTTACTATTTCATTAAACTGAGATAATTCACACTTGTCAAGCATCTAGAAAATATTTAAAAATTACTTGTCTGTTGAAAGAAAATTAAAAATAGAGGAAGAAGGAAGAAGAATTTTAAATATGTTGCTGCTTGAATTCCCTTGGGATCATTCTTACATGTAAAAGAGGTTCAGCATTTATTTTTAGGAAGTATATACGTATTGCCAGTTTTGCCAGTTATTAGGTCTAAGAAATATTAAACAAACAAATAAAAACTATTGCTGGGTCTACCCAGGATCAGTTTGACTGGATTGAATTTACAGAACATATGAATCTAATAAATTACTGCTATTTTTTTACATAATATCAAATTAATCCCTTAGGCTGAAAATTATGTATTAACTTTCAATTTGTTTTAGTCAGTGCGTTAACATGTACAGAACAGGATACAAAGTAATTTTATTTATGTGATTTGTATCACTAATGATTGAGTTAAAGACTAATGAAGAAAAAATTCTAACACTTTATTCATTTTTCAGTTTAATGAGAATTACTTAGTCTGAGAGAAAACCTTTATTTTTGTATTTCCATATTTCTACTTTTACAAAATTGAAGAAATAAAATTTTAAAGTCTGACGTAGAGACTGTGTATTTATGTGTATACACACATATATCCTATTATTTTTACTTGTAAATATCTTAACGTTTTAAGAAATGTGGTTAGAGATCTGCCTTTACAGTTACTTTAGAAGATTTTTTAGGTTTGGTTATATTTTTCTGAAAAACAATGAATGCTAGACTGAAACTGGTATTAATGATTTTTTTAAAAAAGCATGCTAATTTGTCTAGTATTGGAAATTTGAAATATTGAAGTAGTTTTCTGTATCTTTTAAATTTCAATTTGTGTGGTATCCAATTATGATATTGTGAATACAGTAATTTAGCAGCATTTCTACACTTTCTTCTTGTCTTTAGCTGGGCAGATGCTCAAACACAAATCCAGAACATTGCTGCATCTTTTGACCAGGAGGCAGCTGCTATTCTTATGGCCCGGCTGGCAATATACAGAGCAGAAACAGAGGAGGGGCCAGATGTGCTTAGGTGGCTGGACAGACAGCTCATTCGACTGGTAAGAAGTAAACACTGTGCTTTGCTAAATTCGTGTTTTCATTTGTGTTAAAGATTTGTTGTAGATCATCTCCTTCAAAGTACTTAACAATGTACCTGAAATACTGTATGAGGGACCCCCTATTCACAATTACTGAGACAGTAGCACACTAATGAATAGTATAATAGAATTCAGTGATCTCTTCCAGTAAACTAGATTGCCTTTTTTCCTTTAAATGAAAGAGTGACAATTATGTAACCTATTTTTCTATTCTTATTGGCTGGTTTGAGGTTAGTTCCACATTTAATTCTGAATTACTGTAACAGTTTTTACTGCTTTTTTCCATATTTCTTTCTTCATTGTTATAGTTTTAGTTTTCTGCTTTCATTTTAATGGAAGTATTATATGTACTTCTTTTAAAAGAAAAATTGGGATATTAAAATTATCTATATTAACACAGAAAAATATAAAAAAACTTGATTATTTGGTTCTAGATTATTAAAGTGTATACTAGTAAAGTTATTGATAATGTTGATTTACTTGGGTTTTAACATGCCAGGACCTTGGCCAGGCACAGTGGCTCACGCCTGTAATCCCAGCTCTCTCGAAGGCTGAGGCGGGCGGATTGTTTGAGCTCAGGAGTTCTACCAGCCTGAGCAAGAGCGAGACCCCGTCTCTACTAAAATTAGAAAGAAATTAATTGGACAACAAAAATATGTAGAATAAATTAACCGGGCATGGTGGCACATGCCTGTAATCCCAGCTACTCGGGAGGCTGAGGCAGAAGGATTGCTTGAGCCCAGGAGTTTGAGGTTGCTGTGAGCTAGGCTGACGCCATGGCACTCTAGCCCGGGCAACACAGTGAGACTGTCTCAAAAAAAAAAACCAAACCAAAAAAAAAACATGCCAGGACCTCATTACTGTACTTATATTATGACCTAGAGCACTTTAGTAAAGTTAGCCATTTTTGTAGCATCATCCAGAACTTTCATTTAATCTCCAAGTTTTTTTTTACACCAGCACTTTTCTGTGAAGAAAGTATCATTATGATATTAACATATCTTTTTTTTTTTTTTTGAGACAGAATCTCTGTTGCCCAGGCTAGAGTGCCATGGCATCAGCCAGCTCACAGCAACCTCAAACTCCTGGGCTGAAGTGATCCTTCTACCTCAGCCTCCCAAGTAGCTGGGACCAAAGGTGTTCGCCACCATGCCCGGCTAAGTTTTTCATATTTTTGTAGAGATGAGGTCTCGCTCTTGCTCAGGCTGGTCTTGAACTTCTGACCTCAAGCAGTCCTCCTGCCTTGGCCTCCTAGAGTGCTAAGATTACAGGCGTGAGCCACTGTACCCAGCCTTGGCATGTCTTTTTTAATGAGAGATTAAGCCTCTTGTAGGATCCATCACTGATGGGACACCATCAGTACAAATGCCAACCCAGTTCTTTCAAGATGCATCTTTTGTTTCCAGATAAGAAGATAAAGCATAAATATATTTTGACCTTGGCTTGTTTAGGGCAGCAGAAAAATTTCTCTTTGGAGCAGAAAAGTTTTCCTGAATTTCATTATCATTTAGAAATCTGACATGACATTGGTGAAACCTATTAACTGATCAACTGTAGAGACTCTGTTATTTTTCAGCTTATTACACAAACTCTTCAGTATCTTGTGACATGTCATCAATGCTTTGACATATTGTATTGTTTTAAAATGGAACCATTTCAGTTTCTCAGACTGCATCTTATCCTAGCATTTTACATACTGTAATTTTACATGTTGGTGTTATTAGGTTCTCACCAACTGTGTGACTTTTCTTTCTTTTCTGGGTAATAAGTTGTGCTCGGCAATAGCTTACTTTCTGAGCCTTTTCACTGAATGTGACTTTGTCTTAACAAATGCTTAGCTCTTTGAAGTAATCAGCACCTTAATATGTCAGATGGCTGTGATTTGTATTAAAATGCTTTTTTCATTTTGCTGGAGCTATTGCTACATTTGTAGATTGCCACATGTGACACAAAATTGAATAGTACAACTTGGATTACTAGCCCCAGTAAAACCCACTGATAAGTACCTTGCATTGTAAAGATGGATTTTTCTGTGTCCCTTGTTACACAAGTGCAGTGAAATTACTTAGATGATAGTAATTGTTCAGAATTCTCTATAGGCTTAGGTCTAGAATCATTCTCTTATCTCACAACTCAACTTCAAAAGTTGCCATATTATTTGATATGTTTGTAAAACACAAACAGTAATAAAATATAAAACACAAGGGACTAGTAATTGAGACAATTACAAAAAGTACCAAATTTAAAAACCTTATAATATAATTTACTTACAATCTATACAGTCTGTATTTTGCAACATTTACAATAGCAACAAGTCAGTTGAGCTAGAGGACAGATGAGTTTTATAATATTATCTTATAATTTATAGCTGAGGGGAGTGGGGGCTTATCTGTCATTGGTACCAGTACCAGTTTGGCCTTACAGTGTCCACTATCTACGAAAAAGTACCCAAAAATGATGTTTCTTTTTAATTACAATTACTCTAGTGAGTCATCAAGAAAAAGAAAATATATTACTATACCAAATCGAGACAAGGAAATTTGTTACTATAATTTCATAGAGTTTTCATTTGGAAAAAACTTACAAAGATTTTAGAACCTAAATGATATTAACCCTTTCTCTATTTGTGTTGCTGTTATTGTAATAGCTGAAAATTTAGCAAGGAAGAATCAGTACAAAAAATGATGCTGTACTAGAATAGCTACTGTAACTAAGGTGTGTTATCACATGTCTTCACATAAGATACAGCTATCAACACATGATTTGCTGTCTCCATTCTCAATCTCTTGTTCTGGTACATCTTGCATCCAACTTCATGGATCTGTTCCCTGTGTGTTTTTTTTTTTTTTGAGACAGGTTTCATTATATTGCCCAGGGCAGACACAAACTCCTGGGCCCAAGTGATCTTCTTTCCTCAGTCCCTGGAGTAGCTGGAACTACAGGTGCATGGTGTTGCACTGGGCTTCTTTTTTTGACTCCTGACCTTTCTATTGAATGACATTTTCTCACAACGTAAAATTGAGGACTGATTTTTTTTTCATCTTTGACTTTTGGTTTACCCACCAACCACTAATTGTATTCTCTCTTTAACTGTGTTGCTAGCCACTGTGGGTAAACACTTTACCTGATTAGACTTGGCCCAGGAGATATTCTGTCTTGTTTAAGACTCTGGGGGGGGCTTTCCTTGCAAATTTTACCCCAGCCAATACCAATGGGACCAAACACCGTAGTTTTGCTGTTTTTATAGACACCACTTTTGTCATTACCATTGTCTTATAAAGATTAGACATTGACCTTAGGGTTCATTTATGTGGCTGCCTCTATGCATAAATAATTATTGAATTAAAGAAAGAAATAGCCTTCTTGCAAGTGATGCTATTTTCCTCAAGAAAATCATATTGCTATTGCTTTTTCTGCCCAGTCATAATTAGTTTTGAAAAACTCAAATAGTGTGTATTGGATATACCTCCTTTATGCTTCAATTTTCTTCTTTATTTGTGTTAGTATTTTGGTTGAGGTGTAAATAAGGACTGTTCCTCCTGATTCCAGCAGTTGATACTAGAGCATTTATAGGTGTTCAAAAAATTTTTAAAGAAGTAACCTAAAGATCAGAAATTTATGTATGTGTATGTTATACAAATTTTACGTAGTTATCTGTGGCAAAATATAGACTATATTTGTCAAGAAACAGGCTAATCTATATTTAACTTCTGAATGTGGAAGGATTTTTAACATGAAACCAAAGGCAGGAGCCATTAATGAAAAATGTTAAAAGATTTTTGTTACGTTAAAATGAAACAAAATCTGATTGCTAAATGCTATAAACAGAATTTAATGTCAACATTTGTCATGTGTGGTAGAATATGAAAATTTTCACATATAAGAGCTCTTACAAATCAGTAAGATTTGGACCAAAAATGGGCAAAGATCATGAACAAAAAATTAATGAAAGAAGGAATGCAAGTGACCCGTAAATATAAGAAAAAGTTACCAATCTCGCTTATATAATCAGAGTTGCAAGATAGAACAAGATAATAAGTTTTACCTGTTAAACTGGTAAGAATTAGAAAAACAGGATAATGCCTAGAGTTGGTTAATATTCAGGGAAATAGACAGCTTCATAGTTTGTAGGTTTGGTGAATGAATCTGTATAACCTTTATCAGTAACTGTATAACTTTGAATATAGAAGGCAATTGGCAACTACATTAAAAACTTAAAAACTACTTTTTACTCAGAAATTCTTCCTTTAAGAATTTATCCTAAAGATACAACAGGACAAATGAAAATGCCAATAAAGAGGGATTGGTTAAGATAGTTATGGAATATAGCAATAAAGTGGAATGATAGTTAGCCATTAAAAATGAAGTAATGCAGTAATGATGTGGAAAAATGTTCATAATAAAAGCAAAAATTTTGGATGTAAGTATCAGATATGTCTTGCTCTGGGAATTAGCCTTTTGAATATCTTCAGTTACTGAAGTATAAAAGTCAACAATCTTTTTGTTACCATCATTAATCATAACATCAGATTTACCTAATGCATTATTTTAGCAGAATTTTGCACACAATTTAAAATGTGTATGTTTAATATGGTATAATGCGATTGATAGTTCTGAATAATGCCCGACATACTACCTTTTTTACAGAATCTTTTCACTATATTTGATATTCCAGATCTTTTCAAGTGTACTTGATATTCAAGATTAGCATTGTCCAGTGGAACTTTCTGTAACAATGGAAATGTTTTATAATTTGTGCTGTCCGTTAGAGAACTACTATCCACATGTGGCTATTTAGCAGTTGAAATATGCTAGGGTAATTGAGGAACTAGATTTTATTTTTATTCAATTTTAATTAATTTAAAATCTCAAATATAGCTAGTGGCTATCATATTATACAGTAAAGATTATTGTCTTAATTTATAAGTTTCATTAGTGAAATATTATTGGGGGTCATTGAAGATAGCAACACTCTTGTTCCGAGATCCAAGGTCTATTTTCTGAGGATTGACTGCACAACTATAGCTTTTTTGTCCTTGGATAATTGTGATGCTGAAAGGGTTTTTCCTAGAAGTTAAAAATGTTATCAAACCAGTTACATGTTTTTATGAGATGTATAATGCACAGATAAATACATAAATGATACAGTTGAGCATTCTAGGCAAAGTCCTTTACTGCTTGTAGCAGTAAACCTTTTGTTACTTTTTGCTTATGATTTTGCTTGTTATTTTTGCCCATGATTCATATGCAACTACTATGATAAACATCACCTCACCAAAAGCCCTGACTTAAGCATTATATTAATACAAGGTATGCATTTAACAAAAACACTTGTAAACCCCCTTAATGTTTTGAAAAAGAAAAATTACCAGAAAATAGACCAGTTGCTTAAGTACTGTAGAAGCTTCTAAGAGCAGAGACTGCTCAAGAACAAGCAGAGGAAGCTATCAATTTATTGAGTGCTTAGTAAATGCTAGTCATTGTGTTAGGTGGTTCCTCATGTAGATTATTTCACTTAATTCTCCAGTTTTTTATCACATTATCACAGAGGGCTTATTTCTCTCTTGTCAGTGTAGGTAGGTGTCTCCTTTACTTTATTTCCTAATTTCTGCCTTTTTGTTTCTTCGTTTACCAGATTGCTTGTTGGTCTCTCTGATCCTTCTTTTTGATATTATTTCTGGCGTACCGAATTTTATACCAGCAACTTGTTGTGTAGCTTCTGTGGTATTTTGATAGCACATCTTTTTGTGCTGTATCTTTTTTAGGTAGAGTCTTAAGGGGTACACGTTGAGCTTTTTTGGTCATTGTCTAAGAGTTTTTTTTTTGGCCATCAGAGATACTTAGTTAAAAAAAAATTCCAAACATTTTACAGTGTATTGTTACTGCATTGGGTCAGTATATTGTTTGTGAAATTCAAATGTTTTTCTTTGGTTTTAATCAGTCTCTTGGTAAGTCTATAAGTAATATAATTTTATCCTATATAAAGTATCTGCCTCCTAAAGAGTAGTAACTTTCTGTAAACAGAATATATACAGGCAACAGTGTTAGCTCTTATTCTAGGAAATATATTACTAACACATTTTATTTTGTTTAGTGTCAGAAATTTGGAGAATATCACAAAGATGATCCAAGTTCCTTCAGATTTTCAGAAACTTTCTCCCTTTATCCACAGGTAAGTAGATAAAAGGTCTATATTGTTTTCTTCTGTTGTCAACAGCATTGGGTCTAATTTTTCCTGTTGTCTTTTATTGCTTATCTTATACAACCTATATTATTGGGTTATTCTTTTGGTTAGGTAAGTTTTGGGATAACTGAGAAATTAATATTGTGCTGTGGGTAGTTGGTGAGAAGTATATAATATTTTTGGCCTTGCAAATAGTCATTTCTTTGTGGTGAAAAGAGATTTACACCAAAACCCTATAGTGGGTAGAATTAGGTGTAAGGCTGATTAGCTTTCCTCTGATATAAAGAAATCTGATTACTGTGGTACCAAAAGGATTTCTTCTGCGGTAATTTTACCAATTATTTCTAGTCTTGCAGCATAGTATCATCCCCTGAGAACAATTTTATGAGGCCATACCAGGTAAATAGAAAAGAAACTAATTTGATTTATCTGACAGAATATTTTTCACTTGGAGGAGTGGAATCTATCTCTCTGTTGATTTGATAGATATTTTTAAAAGTCTGTATGTTTAGAGTGCTATGTGCAAGGAAGATAAAGACGACTGACGTGGATCCCACTTACAAGGGGCTTTCTCAGTCTGAAGTGTGAGACCTGAAATACACATGAACAGCACAGAACAGAAAGTGAGAAATGTTATGAGAGATATGTAAAATTTAAAGAAAAGTTAAAGTAATCTTTCCAAATGGATGGTTTGATGCATCTTTTAGAGGAGGTGGCATTTTAGCTTGGCTTGGAAGGATGATCAATATTGAGATAAGGAAACTGAAATTTTTGTCCTTGAAAACTTTGTCTAAAGCTTCACCTTTCTTTTCAGAGCTACTCTGTTTCTTTGAAGATCCTTTATTGATTTGTGATCTAGAAACTTCATGCTTATAGAGGGAGACTTCCCTAAACCTCTTGGTGAGGTTTTGGAGAACCTGGAAAAGACGGGGTCTGCTTGTTTTAAGGCAGCCAAAATCCTTTCTGTTTTGGAAATTCTCAGGCCTCATTTTCATAGCAGAAACTAGTAGGAAAAGAAATGAGGGCATTAGCCCAAGTATCTGACTAAATCCTTCACACTTACCTTCCTTTTTTTTTTTTTCCTACTCCAAACCTTCTCATTAGGCTTATAGATCTTCAGGGAGATCTGGGCATTTCGTCTTTTCCCCTTTGCTGGAAATAGGAAGCAGAGGACCCAGAAATACCTTTTTTCTTGGGTTTTCAAAGCCTGATGATCTTCTAAAAGGGGACATAGACTAAATTTAAGGGAAATCTTCATTCCCTAAACATTTATCTAAGGATTTGCCAATTAGACATTCCTGTGAGTAAACAGGAATGACTGAAGTGGTAAGGGATAAGAGAGTCTGTCAGTGAATTATGGATCACTGAAAAAAGAAAAGGATGGAGAATTTCAGTGAGTGGCCTGTGTTGGGAGAGAACTGTTGAGTGAGTCCCAGGCAAGAGCAATATGTGGGCATATTGGGACTTGAGGGCTGAAGGAATTTAAGATAAGTGGCTAAAGATTAAGCGGAAGTACTTTGAGGTAATCCTATCGATTGTATCAAAGACCCACTGTAGCTATGGTCTGACTCTCCTCCCTTTTGATCTCTTGAATGTGAGGAGTAGGTGGAAGAGGAGAAAGTGAAAGGAGAAGGAGGTAGTGAAACAAAGTCTGGAGAATGTTTCTTAGGGGCAGATAAAACTTTAAATATTAAGAAATTGTGTGGGTGTACATATTTTTTAAACCAATGTAGACCCTTCTCAGTGCAATTTTTTGAAAGTTACACAAAAACTGTTAAACTATCTTTTTGGTTTTTTAGAATCTTTTGGGTGGTGGTAATGAGTAATAATAAAAAAGCCCGAAGATGTAGTCAGAGGGATGAGGAATAAAAACAAAGAATGGTGATAATGCACTGCCTGGCATTAGTCTCTGAATAATTTAGATTTGAGCAAGGGAATTTTGTCCCTTTTTTTTCCTTTTGAGTCACTTCTCTTACTTTAATTGTTTTTTATCATTATAGAATTATATTTTTTAGCACCTGATAAATATGAATAAGATTGCTTTCTGTGAAATACAATTTAGAATGTTCTTACTATAACTCGTTTTATTGCGTTAATAGTTATAATCATGTGCTTTTAACATTAAACTCCTGTCACAATATTAAAATCAGTAAAAGCTATCTCATGTTTTATCTTGTAGTTTATGTTTCATTTAAGAAGATCTCCTTTCTTGCAAGTGTTTAACAATAGTCCTGATGAGAGTTCATATTATCGTCACCATTTTATGCGTCAAGATCTGACCCAGTCTCTAATCATGATTCAGCCTATTCTTTATGCATATTCTTTTAGTGGACCTCCAGAGGTAAGATGGCCAAAAAAAAAAAAAAAAAAATTGTCTGCTACTGCGATATGTGGCGGTAAAAAAGTGAAAGTAGCTAAGGGCGGAGCACAGTGGCTCATACCTGTTTGTAATCCTACCACTTTGGGAGGCCAAGGTGGGAAGATCACTTGAGACCAGGAATTCAAGACTAGCCTGAGCAACATAGGGAAACTCCATCTCTACAAAAAATAAAATAGCATTG
>CAUYSK010035943.1:0-12448 GCA_963575035.1 Avahi laniger
CGAGAGCGAGACCCCGTCTCTACTAAGAATAGAGAGAAATTGATCAGACAACTAAAAATATATAAAAAATATTAGCCGGGCATGTGGCGCATGCCTGTAGTCCCAGCTACTTGGGAGGCTGAGGCAGAAGGATTGCTTGAGCCCAGGAGTTTGAGGTTGCTGTGAGCTAGGATGATGCCAAGGCACTCTACCCCGGGCAACACAGTGAGATTCTGTCTCAAAAAAAAAAAAAAGATTTGGGTTCATGTTCTTGCTGTGCCACTCACTAGATCTGCGACCTTGTGCAGGACTCACCCCCCTCTACTCCATCTGTACAGGTGATTCAGTATAAGCGTGCCTTCCTTCTATGGTTGTTGTCAGGACTGAAGGTGCTAACACATGTTAAATAACTTAATACAGACAGTAGGTGATAAGTCTTAAGAAATACTAAGTATTATTGGTGTACAATGTGATATTTTTATATACCTATATATTGTGAAATAATTACCAAAATCAAGCTAATTAACACGTTCGTCACCTTACATAGTTAGCATCATTGTGTTTGTGTGTGTGATGAGAACACTTAAGAAGTACTCTTTTAGAAAATTTCAAGTATACAATTTCCCTGATATATACCCAGAAATGGAATTGCTGGATCATGTGGTAGTTCTATTTTTAATTTTTTGAGGAACCTCCATACTGCTTTACATAATAATTATACTAATTTACATCCCTACCAACAGTGTACAAGGCTTCCCTTTTCTCCAAATCCTCACCAACAGTTATCGTTTGACTTTTTGTTAATAGCCATCGTAACAGATGGGAGGTGATATCTCATTATGGTTACTTGTTAGCCATTTACGTATATGTCTTCTTTAGAGTGTCTATTTGAAACCTCTCTCTATTTTTTAATCAGGTTGTTTTTTGACATTGAGTTGTAATGATTCTTTATATGAGTATTAATCCCCTATCAGTTATATGGTTTGCAAATATTTTCTCCCATTTCTTAGATTGCCTTTTCATTTAGCTCATTTTTTTGTTGTTGTTGTATGGAAACTTTTTAGTTTGATGTAGTCCCACTTGTTTATTTTTGCTTTTGTTGCCCATGCTTTCAGTGTCAAATTCATAAAAGCATTGCCATGACCAATGGCAATAACATTTTCTCCCTATATTTTCTTTTGGGGGTTTATTGTTTCAAGTTTCACATTAAGTGTTTAAATTTGTTCTCAGCTGATTTTCGTGTGGTGGAAGATAAAGGTCCAATTCCACTCCTGTCCATGTAGATATCCTGTTTTACTAATACCACTTATTGAAAAAAGCAATCTTCTCCTTATTGTGTATTCTTGACACCTTTGTCAAGGATTAGTTTACCCATGTATATGCATGGGCTTATTTCTGGGATTTTTAGAATTGTCAAAAAGGCTAAAATCCCCTCAATCTGCTAATAAATTATATAGGTAGATATTTTTCTCTTTATCCAGCCTGCATATATGTAAATCCACTTACCTCAAATTTCTTAAATTCCAAAAGTGATTATGGTTTTTGGAAGGAGTTTTAGGGGTCAGATGAGAAGAGATATGTTCAAGGTGTGGGGAGGTCACTGCAGGCCCCACCCTAACCAGCCTCTGTCAGCCTGCTGATCACATGGCAGCCCAGCATCCACGCCCTCTGCATCCTCTCTCCAAGTTGAGACGTGCCTTTTTTGTCAGAAAGCTCTTGTTTATGGCAACACTAGATGCTGAGTGTGTAGTTTAGTAAGGGGTCTTATGATTCTTAAAAACCCTTAAATACAACATTTCCTCTTTGTAAAACTGAAGAATAGACCATTATTTTATATGTTTTTTTCTACACTCTAGAAGAAGATTTTGAAGATGTACCAGCTCCGAAGAAAGCAAAAGGTGAGTTCATTGTCTTTGGATCATTTTCAAGTTTTCTTTCGAGGATCTAATGTTTTGTCCATTTTGTTTTATTTAACTATTCTTGATCTACTCTTCAGTATTTCTAACCATTGTTTACATGGTTGATTTATGTTTTAAATGAACAGCTTTTTAAAACTATTTAGAAAATATATATCTCCTTACACATTGAAGACATTAGTTGGGCATTGATTCATTTATAAGTAATTATCAGAAACATTTATTGGGCAATCTGCAGGAGCAAAACTTCAAAATTATTATTTCATTAAGGATTACAAGAATGTCATGTTTTTATTAAGAAAAATTGAGATAAGTCATTGATATTAGCAGCATTATCATAATGGAAAAAAGGGGAGAAGGAAGGAAGGAAAAAAAAAAGGAAGGAAGGAAAGTAGGAAGGGACTCACCATACCCCCTCCCCAACAAACGATAGGCACTTAGAAAAACCTGCTATCTCCAGATGTGTGATCTTGATAAGGTCTTTCCAGGACAAAATTTCTCTATGTGTAAAGTGAGGGTTTAAACTAACTTGATTTTTAAACTAACTTGCTTTCTAATTTGGGTTTGGTATAAAATAGGTATTTTCTATTCTACTTCTAAACTTACCTATAGACAATAAAATTCTGCCTAAGAGCTGTTCTTGCCATCAAAGTAAGAGTTCTCTGCCAGTGTCCCAAATTAAGTAACATTGTGGAAAACAACACTTTCAAAAGGGACACAGGGTAATGTGAAATAAAAGTTGAGATTTATACTTTTATTAAGATACCTTTTTGAAACTGGATTTTTAGATTTTTAATTAAATCATTAAGGACAGCAACATTTAATATGTTTTTGACTCCTAGCCCAGTGATTTTAAATTTTTAATGTATATACAGATCACTTGTAGATCCTATTGAAATGTCTCAGTTGAAACCTAAGAATCTGCATTTATATAAATCTGTCAGGTGATGCTGAAGCTACTGGTACATGGATTCCACTTTGAGGGGCAAGGCTCCAGAATCCATTGAAAATTTGATAAAATCTATAAACCTACTTTCTATGAAACACACACAAACGCAACACACACTCACTCACATCATCTTATCATTTCAGAGTTTTCCAGGAAAAAAATCCCAAAAAGCCCATCCACAAATACCAATTAAGAACTTCTAAGCTCAAGAAAGGGATACAAAGGGATAGCTTAAAATTATCTATCATTAGATAAATCCATAGCCTATGATACTACAGCAAAGAAATAAATAAAACATGCTTGAGTCAGATGTGAAAAGGAAAGGATACAGGATACCAGGCTGCTACTATATTTTCATGGCAAGGATGATCCTTAAAAAATATGTCCCTCCAAATTTAAAACTCTTTTGCCTAAAATGTTCATCTTATAGCCAGATTCCACCCTTATCATATTGTAACTATGAGCATCAAAGATCTGTTCTCAAGAAAAGAATGTATGTCAGCTAGTCCTCATTTGTCAATCAATATCCAACACATTGGCGTCAGTTTTCCTATTTGAACAATTGCCTGTAGCATGTCATTTTTTCCATTGGCTCATCTTCTGTTACATTTTACAGTGACAGTATGAATAGAATCTGTATAAAAATCTGAAGTGTACTATAAAAAGGGTAAAAGCCTCCTATTTCTTTTATATTGTGCTCCTGGTTAGATATTCTCACTCCCATACATATTTATATAATACCTATAAACATACAAGTTATTTACTTTCATATTTTTGTATCCACTAGAAGAAACTGAAGATGTATCTTCCACAAAGAAGCAAAAAAGTAAGTTTATGATTAGTTAAAAATTCTAAATTGTTCTATATTAAAGACATTACACATAAATTTATGCTTTTGATTCTCTTAAGATAAGTATTAGAAGAAAAAGATTTTTAGCACAGACATGAAGAATGACATTAAAGTTGATCGTTTATATTTTAAAGAGAAGTTCACCAATTTTTTATGTCAGCAAGAGAGGCACATAGTTGCAGGAATTACAAGTGATGGCTGAAGTGGCATTTATCGCCAACCGTTCTGCACAGTTCTGGTCCTTAACTACAACTGAATCTATACTTAAACAAGGGTTACTGTCTGCTTTATGGTAGGACAGCTGAAGTAATATGCTAAACTTTTTTAGATCAAGTACAAAAAACGAAGAAATAGGTTTTAACAATTCAATTGCTTGGAAACTCATTCGTAAGATTCAGAGTACTTTTTGATTTTTCTTGATGTATGGTAGGCTTTTAATATTCAATCTTTGGGATCATTTATTTTAGAATGCAATAAATAGTCATGCAGTTACAAAATTCATTGTCCAAGATTCTCATTATTTCAAGTCTTCCAAATTAGACATTTTTGTTCAAACGGTAAAGCAATAAATTTTGAATTCAGATGTGCATTAAATAAAGGTATTATAGGACAGAGTAAGGGAAGCATTTTTTGAAATAAGTGTAACTGAAGTTTGTTTCACATCATGCTTTTAAAGTAAAGTAAATCAATCTGAAGAATTGATGTCTCTAGGTTCTGCAATGTTTCTTACATGAATTTATGCAGAAAATTACCAAGATGTTATTTACGATAGCAAACGCCTCCTACTTTGTATTAATAGTTAATTCATTAAACAAATATTGCGTGCCCAATATGTTTCAAGTACTGCTTTAAATGCTGGAACTACTGCACCAGATATGAGTTATACTCATTATAACCCTTTATATAATAAGTTTGTGAAAATATAGGGAATTGCCCAGAATCTTATAATACTTTTAGATATTATTGCAAAATCCATAAAAAAATAATTATAAATCAATCTGGGCATGTTTTCAATTTATACAGTAATATTTTCCCATTTGTTAACCTACTGGTAATAATTTGTGACTATGTCATATAAACACTTGATATCTCTTATTTCATAAATGAATATTAAAACACAATTCAATAAGATAGATGGATTGTATCAATGCCAATTTTCTAGTTGGGATATTATACTATAGTTTCATAAGATGTTACCATTGGGGGAAACTGGGTGAAGGTACATGGGATCTCTCTGTATTGTTTCTTACAATGATATGTGAATATACAATTATCTCAAAATAAAAATTTTAGCTAAAATGAATAAAATCATGAAATAATTTTAATAAAAAGGTATCAGATATTTTAAGTTCAGTTGGGAGATTTATTGCATCAAAAGAACATTTCCTATTTTCATCTTACTATGAAGTAGTTCTATAGCCTGATATTCATGAGCCTTTTATGTCAGCTCTCAAATTTGCAGGCATAATGATATTTATATTAATAGTTTATTCAACATCAATTAAACAAATGTGTCCGAACGGTGTCCACCTCTGATAAGGTTCAGCTGGAAGGGATCCTGTCATTGATGGGCTCTAATACTTTTACCACTGGTGCTGCCACTTCTCGATGCAGTCCCAGCTTCATTGCCATCTCTCTCTGTAGCCCCCCAAATCCCCCAAGTTCCCACAACCTCCACAGCCTGGAGAGGAGGGGCATTGTGTCACTGCCTCTGTTGGAAGTTAGAACAAAAGAGAAAATATTTCTGGATGAGATTCAGTGGAAAGGAGAAGAGCTAAATTCAAGATTTCTCCAGACGACTTTCATCTCTGAAAACCCAGTGACTGAGGGTCAGGTACCATCCAGGGTGGTGGAGTCAGAATACTTACTCTCTTGTTGCTTTTCTCAGCTCCATCTACCCATGCTTCATTTTGTTCTGCTTCATAAGCCCTTACTCTCATACGGATTTGGCCATCTTTTCCATCTCCCACACAGCACTAGCTTCAATTGTCCTTTCTTCCCTGGTCTTCTGCAAAAAGTCTGTGGTTGGCTGATGAAATGCAAATGGATATGATGAAAACAGTGAAGAGTCAATAGGCGCCCATGACTGTGAAGAGACACTGACCTCACCTCCTCTTAACAAAACTGCTATCTGGGAGCATCAGCTCACTGAGCCCGCAGTTCATGGTCATCTTCACTGTGCCACACTCCCTTGCTCAGCTTTGACTTTGCTGTGTTGCTTTTACTCAGAGCTGCTACTTGAGAGTACTATAGGCTAAAAGAGTAATTAGGCCATCTCAATAGAATTCTTGCCTCCAGAGTAAAGGCAAGTAAGAAAACCTCGAGACTTTATGAACCACAAGGCTCTCTGTGACATTGTAAAAGACATCCACACAAGTTTGTTACTTTGCATATTAATAATCCAATTAATATTCATGACTTGAAATTTGTTACTATACAATAGGGTAACAGTCTTTCCGATTGCTATGCACATCCATAGATTTCTATACACTAAGCACTTTTACTTTCTCTGTCTGGTCATTTTTATTATCATTTATTAAGGACTTATGTATCAGAGAGGATTTTAAGGGCTTCACACATGTGAACTCATTTAATTGGTACAATATTTTTGTGAGATTTTGTTGTTTTGTTTTCATACATGAAGAATCCACGACACAGCAGGGTTCGGTAACTTGCCCGTTTCTGCTGAGGCTATCTGACTGCTGAATCTATGACCCTGTCTGCGGCACTATACGGCCTCACTGTGCTTTAACTGCCTTCTTGCTCACAGTCTGCTTGTCTTAACAAATCCTCGTGCTCTCTTCCTTAGGTCCCATCAGTTTCTTCCAATGTGTCTACTTGGATGGCTACAATGGCTATGGATTTCAGTTTCCTGTCACTCCCGCACACCACCCTGGAGAGCGCTCTGGCCATGGAAATGCTCCAGGACAGAAACAACAAGGACAATAGACACACATGCATGATCCTTACAAGTGCTTTAAGATTTTGAAAGTGAGATGTTTTGTTTTGTCCACAGTGGCATAGGCAATTGAAATCATGCAATCCAGAGAATTTCTGTGAAAATGTTTTACACTTCAGCCTGGTATAGAGAGAAAGGGTAGGCAAAAAGATTGAATGATTAGCAGACGTGTTGAAGTGTCTGATGCTCAAGAATCTGTTATGTGTGTTTGTTGCTATGTAGGGGTGCTTGTGCAGAGAAATTAATTTAAAGTTTACTTATAATGCTCCTTTAAATGCATCATTGACACAATTACAAAGTAAAATTCCTGGATTCAGCTAGATATTTACATTTTTAACGATAACATAGACTACACTCTAAGTTAAAGGGTAAAGGAGCTTATCTAAAAGGGTCAATTTTGCATCTTCTGGGTATCCGGACTCAATTTACTCAATAAGTTGATGCTTAATAGTTTCATTTTACTTATGCCTGTTTCTATTTTAGTTGTGGTTATGCTCTAAGAATGGGCAACAATTGCACCAAAGAGTGCTATAAGTTTCTTGTGATACTCTTTTAAAGCTCAAAGTATCTCTGAACTTCAGATATGATACTACAGAGAATAAATGTTTGAGTAATCTTATCTCTAAGATTTGTCTTGAATTACAATCAGGGCATTTACTCCAGTGGAAATACACCACCCAATTAGGCAGGTCTAGCGAATCATTTGTTTAAAATATAGGCAAATGATAAGTGTTGTTTTCAGACTTCTCCAGACTGTGTCCTAATGTCACCTGGGTGAACTTTTATATCAATCACTAAATTTGAGTGACAGATGCAAAAATATTTTCATTTCACTTTAATGCATTCTTTCTCAAAATGGCAAAATATGAATGCCATCAAAGTCTAAGGAAGACATTTTAACCATAAATACCTTCATAAGATGTCTTACTTGTATTTTAGGTCATTGGTCATTGGTGCCAATGAAACGGATGACAATTTTTAACCTACTTGATGATGTCACTGGGAATGACCATATGGTTTTGTCATTTTCCTAGTGATATAAATACTCATGTTCTTTACCACATTTTTTTATCAACTCTGAAAGTCACGCCTCTGTGACCTTTATCATGTTTACAGTTGCAACTGAACTTACGACAGTTAACTCAGGAAATAAATTGAGTTACCCTTGCTGGCATCATAATTATCTTCCACAAGGGCTGAGATAACCAGAGCCAATACTAGCCAAGTGATTTATTTTCAAGGACTGCAACTAACTATGGTTCTTTAGGACCAAGATATAGAACAGTTTCACTAAAAATCATTAGGCTAGAGCATCAGTAATACATTCATTATTTATAGTGGATTTTCAGTGACTTTTGTGAAAGAAGTTGATCATCAGCCACATGCTGGTGGACGTAATTCACACCACAAAAGCCAATATTACAATGAACCAGATTAATGATACTCTTTATGGGGGAGGAGGGACAACATGGAAGTGTGTAATTTCAAGACTGATCAGATGGTATCATCTTGCAAAGTCCCTTCATGTAGCAATGTAAACTTGTGGATAGACAGTGGATAAAGTTTATTGCTCAACTGCTCCTCCAGTCTGTTCAATTTAATGATAAAATAAATAGAAAGCAAATATGACAGTTGTTTCAGATTTCATAGAACCCAATGGTTTATCCATTAATTTTTTCATTAAATGTCTATTTATTGAGCACTTACTCTTTCTAGGGTACTGTGTTAGGCACTTGACTGTATAAGAAAAATACAGTGATAAATTTTGCTTCCAGTGCTATTCTGACACAGTGTGTGACCTTGGAAAATTTACTTATACATACTATGTTTATTTCTCCACAAGTAAAATAGGGATTGCAAGACAAATAGTCTAATATTTCATAGAAGTATTGTGGAGACTAATAAAATATCTTAATATGGATATGATGTCATAAGAAATTTCTGAAATAATACTTTTGGATATAGCATTATTTTTCCTCTGAGTGCTTTTATGCTTCTTTCACTTTCAATATGAAAACTATTTGATAAAAATAAAACATGACATACTTTATTGTAATTAGAATTTAGACAAATTATAATGTAAATGATATTAATAATAAATAGATTTATCTGATTAAAATTATAATGATGATAGCACTTTAAAAATAATATCTAAACTGTCATTTGTTTGTATGTTTCCATCAAATAAAATATTTCTAGCTCTTTCAAGTTTAATACATTACATTTTAAAAGGAAAAGATAAATGGTTGATAAAGAGTCTTTGTCTTCAATAGTTCATTTGTAATTCGTGTCATATTGGCCATAACTATGTAAGCATTTCATAAGTGTCTCAGTTCTCTAGTTTGCTCAATTGATATAAGCTACCTGCCTCATACCTCTTCTCTTCCCCACACTTCACTCCCTCTTAGTTGTTAAAGATGTGTAGAAAATAAGAATTTATTTTACCTAAGGTTTTTGATTTATGTTTAGTTTTCACAAAGCCTGATAAATCATTCAAATGGGGCAAGTTTTTTTGGAATAAACCCCATGAGAAGCACCTGTATGCTAATTCATCCTGGCACATCTTTGTCAGAACTCCTCAAGAAATATTTTTAAACTGGTACTGTATATTTATTTAGATACTCAGCATATTTCTTTGAGTAATTTTCCTGGAAAAAAAGCAAAGAGAATAACAAATATTGTTGATAGAAAATTCAATGACAATCTAGCCCAACTGGCAGATACAAAAAATAAAACTAATCCTTAGAGAAATTCAGAAAGTTGCCCAAAGTCACTGATTGTTTCAAAGCCAGGCCTAGGACTTTGGTCAGCTAACTCCCAAATGATCTTGACTACTTTTTAGGGTGTTATTATAAACTATGCCTAATTTTTCCAATATCCCAAATCTATCTTTCAAGTTATAATCAGTGTTAAAAATGTAACCCTATGTGGAGACATTTGTTTTTTTCCTATTTGAAAGCTAAAAAGTACCTTAAGAGTCTACACAGCTAAGGAAATCAACAGAGCAAATAGACAACCTACAGAATGCGTGAAAATATTTACAAACTATACATCCAATAAAGGTATAATATCCAGAATCTACAAAGAACTCAAACAAATCAGCAAGAAGAAAAAAAGAAAAAGAAAAAAAAACATTAAAAAATGTGCAAAAAACATGAACAAAAGTTTTTCAAAATAAGACAGAAAAACAGCCAATGAAAACTTGAAAAATGTTCAACATCACTAATCATCAGGGAAATGCAAATTAAAATTTCAGTAAGATATCACCTTATCACAGTTAGAATGGCTTTTATTAAAAAGTCCAAAAACAATAAATAGTGATATGGTTCCAGAGAAAAAGGAATGCTCATACACTGTTGATGGTACTGCAAATTAGTACAACCTCTAGGGAAAACAGTATGGATATTCCTCAAGAATAAATGTAGACTTACCATTTGACCCAACAATCCCACTACTGGCTGTGTACCCAAAGGAAAAGAAGTTATTTTTATCAAAAAGACACCTGCTGTTGAATAAGTTTATTGCAGCTTAATTCACAATTGCAAAGATTTGGAATCAACCCAAGTGTCAATCAATTTATGAGTGGATTAACAAAATGTGGTATATGTATACCATGGAGTACTATTCAGCCATAAAAAAGAATGAATATATGCCTTTTGCAGCAATTTAGATGGAACTGAAGACCATTATCCCAAGTGAAGTATCTCTAGAATGGAAAAACAAACACTGTGTGAACTCTCTAATACATCAGAATTAACTGAGGGGCACACACATGCACAGAGGGAAGTAAAAGTCACTGTAAATCTAGCAGGGGAGAGGGAGGAGGAGGGGAAGGGCAAAAACCTACTTAATGGGTACAATGAACAGTGTTTGGGTGATGGGCACACTTATATCCCTAACTCAAGCATTACAGTGCTATTCATGTAACAAAAACATTTGTACCCCCTTAATATTTTGAAATGACAAAAAGAGTATGTTACATTCATTTGCTTTCAAGATAAGGAGAATGACTCTCAGAATAGGTTAGGTGACATGCCCTCGGGCACATTGCTAGTTAGTAGCAGAAGCAGATTGAGAACTTCAATCTTTTTCTAATGTTGTGCACTATCTTCCCATCCTGTGTGACTCCGTATGGTGTCTCCACCATCATAAAAGCTCCCCTCTGTTATTTGTAAACTCACGAAGAAATGGAAACTTAGCACAAGTTCCCAAGAACTGGCCTCCTTACAATATTCTTTGCCCTACTCCTTTCAGGATTATGTCAATGTTACCCTGTATCTTTCCCTGTCATTAATCATATTGGTCCATAAAACATTTAGATATTCCTGTAGATGATTTCCTTTGTGTATAAAGAGTTTTATTTTCCCAAATCAACTATAAAAAACCATTAGTCATGAAAAAACTCCAAATATTTGCCCCAATAAAAAGAAAGCAAAAACACCTTTCTTTGCAACTCCTCCTAATTAAGATGTAAATTAACGAAATAAGAAAAGTAATTATAAAACACATTTGAACTCTAAAGGAAAGCTCAGAATAAATGATGTTGTCCATTAATGCTTGAGTCACACAAATTCCAGTAATAAGCACATGTTAGCAAAGTGGTGATAACATAGAAGGAAATTCTTGGTTTCTCATACAGCCACATCCAGCTCCAGGAAGGTGCCCTCTGCAATATCATCAATTCGTTTATCTGTGCTCCTTATTGAACCATGGGCATGAACTAACATCAAGTCATTAGTACTATTTTATGTTTTTAGGTTTGTCCAAAGCTCTCTTAAACAATAGCAGTTCAGTAGAATATGCCATGCCTCTCAGAAGATCTGCCAGGCCAGAAATCTTTTCAGAACACGTGTGCTGTGGTGGAGAGCCCACTGGAAGAGGGACACCAAATTGGAGGTCAGACTTTACTTCTAGGAGAAACTCTGGTCATTTATCTTCTCTTCCCCTCAGTTCTTCATCTCTAAATGAAAATAAAAGTGCCTACAGCACAAAGACATTCATCTTCAGTGAGAAATGCGATGGAAAAGTACTCTGTAAAGTGATGTTAGTGTTAAGACTTCGAATTCCCTTCCAGTTTTGTTATTAAATGATCCAAGTACTCCCTGCACTGAAGACCTAATGTTGCCAAGTGGCATTAGCCAAAGCAACAAATGAAAATCAGAACTGTGTGAGCCAAACGCAAAAATGAGAACATTGCCATTGGCAAAGAGAATTTTGCTTTAAAAAATTCACTGTTTTGTGTCATTTTCATGGAGTTACAATCAATCAATGACAACAGAATATCCTTCAACCCACTGAATCAGAACACATGGAGTTTGTAAGATGCCTGTGGAAAAGTGGCACTCAATGAAAAGCTGAGATGGAAAAGTAACAAGCAACTCATGTGCTCCATGACACTGCCATGGAGTTGAACGCTCATTAAAACATCTGAAGGCATTCCAGCAATCTACAGTAGTGAAGAGAGTGTTACAATAAATACTAACTGTAGCATCTCAAAACAGTAAAACATTTAGCATATGTCATTTGCTTAGCAAAGAAGCATCTCTCTCTCTCAGACACACACATACACACGCACAACTCAAAGAAAAACCGTTGGTATATATTCAATGCTAACACAGAAACAGTTAATATGATCTGAATGGAATATGCCACTGAAAAATGAAGCCATGCTTTATGTGAAAGGGAAACTTAACTCTGAATTTCAGCAATTTTGACGAACAATGTAGCAAGCAAATTATTTTTCTCTTTGGAACATTTACTTATGAAAGAATGTTTTTTAAAATTGGGAATATATT
>CAUYSK010035944.1:0-22928 GCA_963575035.1 Avahi laniger
GGCTTGGCAAAGAGGAGGGGGTGATGGGGGCTTCCAAACTAAGAGGGCTGTCAGGGAAAGACTTGCAGAGGAGGTGACATTTGAGGAAAAGCTTGAAGGAGTGAGGGAGGAGCCATGAGAATGTCCGGGGAAGGGTGTTCCAGACAGAGGAGAAGCCGTGCAAAGGCCCTGGGGCTGGGGCATTCCTGATGACGTGGAAGAGCCAGGAGCCTAAATTGCAGATGAGACCGGATAGACAGTGGGTGAGACTGTGCGCAGGGATTCTAAATATTCAACACCTAGCGAGGCAAGAAGTCTCACCAGCTAGAACATCCTCACCCACAGCCAGCTGTCGCTGGTCCCGCACCCATCCATGTGTCACTGTCGGAGGAAGACACAGAGCCACAGGGAGGTTGACAGGCGGCTGTGGGGGGGAGTTGGGGGGACTCACACCCTGCTCTCCTGGTCCCCAAGCCGGGTCTGGCTTCTGCTAACTGCGCCTGTGTCCCCAGGAGGTCACTGCTGACCCTTGGCCCTGTTCATGTCCTGAGTGTGTCCTCTCCTGTCCCCCTAATCCACGGTGGCCCCTGCAAAGCACCTGGGAGGCCAGGACCCTCCATGGCACCTGTCTCTTTACCGCTCAGCGGACCCGCCTGCGCCTGCTCCGAGCCCTGGGTCCGATGCTTAGAATCATGGGGCAGGAAGGCCCATGAGTCACTTCACAGGTGGGGAAACTGAAGGCAGAGGAGGGAGGGACTGCTCAGGGCCACCTGTGTTCTCTGCTATATTGGGGTGGCGGCGTGGGCTCTGGGTAAGTTCGTGGGTCTAGAGACTCTGTCATCGGTCCCCTGGACCAGCTCAGTCGCCTTCACCCTGGCTCCCCTCCAGGGGGCGTCTGTGAACACCTGAGACAGGGCACACCTCTCCTCTGCTCAAGAACCCTCCATGGCTCCCACTTCACTCACAGCAAAACCCCAGTGCTCTCCGCAACCCACAAAGCCCTGTGCAGTCTGTCCTGTCCCCTCTCCGCCCTCACTTCCCCCCACTCTCTCCTGGTCGCTCACTCCTTCCAGCCACAGTGGCCTCTTTCCCCATCGCTGCGGGCACATTTCCACCTCAGGGCCTTTGCACAGGCTCTTCTCTCTGACTATACTGCTCTTTTCCTCCCAGACATGCACACATTCCCCCCTCCCTACCTCTTTCGGGTCTTTGTTCAAACATCACCTCGTCACTGAGGCCATCGTGACGTCCCTCCCCGTTTAAACCTGCAACTATGTCCACCCTTCCTTTTCCCCAAAGCACCGATCTCCTTCCAAGTCAGTGCGCAACCTCCGCGCTTGTACCCGTCGTTCACTGTGCGCTTCCCCCAGCGCGCGGCAGCCCCAGTCTTGGCCGTATCCCCCGAGTCCTCGGCAGTGCCTGGTACACAGCCGGTGCTCAATAATGGCTGAATAAATGAATGCCAAAGGCTGAGCTGATTACGGGTATATCTTGGACACCTTCAAAGACCTCAGTTTTCTCTTTTGGTTTTCTTTTCATTTCTTTTCTCGCTTTACAGTATTTTTTTGGTTTTGTTTTTAACAAAGAGAGCAGTCTCTCCAACCCAGGGCTGGAACGGAGGGCGAGGCTGTAGCTGGCTGCTGAGAGTCCGGGCTCAGCCCTGGGCCTGAGCGCCCCTTACGCTTTGCACCCGGGTCCCTCCTCCTCCTCACCCTCCCCCCAGCTCCGAGCCTGCAAGGACAGCACGAACGCAGTGTGATGCCACCCCACCCCCAGCCCTGCGAATATAGGACCTTTCTCTGTCACTTTCTTCTTACGGAAATGGCCCTGGTTTCCTTTCGTGGTGGAGACATAAAAGTTCCTTTCCAAATACATTCATTTAAGAATTTTTAAAAAAGGAAAAGCGATGTTGATTGAAGGGAAGATCTGTGCTCCGTGGAGATGCTCCAAGTGCTGGAGGTGGGGAGGGACGAGGGACGAGCGTGAGCCTCAGATCGACTCCACGCAGCGGGCATGACGTCGCCTCAGCCAAAATTGTCCTCCGAGAGGTGCCACCGTGAGTCGGGGGGGAGAAGGGCCCCTCTGGGCAGGCGGCATCGATGTTTCTGAATGGTAGGAGGAGGCGTTTTTCTGAGAGCATTTCCTGTCGGAGGCCCAAGATGTAGGAGCCAGGGTGTCCCCGCGGCTTTGTGTGGCCCTTGCTGTGGCTCTTAGTGACAAAGTGCAGTGGCAACCTGGCAGTCCCCTTGTGGCTATTCTGCCTCCACAGCTGCCCCTCGTCCCCCACTTTGCAGGCGGCCCTGGGATGCGGTTGTCTGCCTGCCACCCACGGGGCCAGGCGACCCTGGCATTGCTGAGAAGATCGGCACCCACAGCCTGGGCTTCCTTCCTCTGAAAAAGGATCGTTAATATACCGGGCCACGGACGAAGGGCCAATAGCACTTGAAAAGCTACCCCACATCACTAACCATCGGGGAAAATGCGAATGAAAATCACGATGAGATATAACCTCACACCCAGTAGGATGGCTGCTCTCCCCAAACCAGGAAACAATAAGTGTTGGCAAGGAGTGGAGACATCGGAACCCTTGCGCGCTGTTGGTGGGAATGTAAAATGGTACAGCCACTACGGAAACCAGAGGTTTCTCAAAAAAAATACATATACATAGAATTACCATACGATCCAGCAATTCTACTTCTGGACGTACACCCCAAAGAACTGAAAACGAGGTTCACAGAGATCTTCGTACAGCCACGTCCACAGCAGTGTCATTCATAACAGCGAAAAGCTGCAATCGACAGGTTTCCACGGACAGGCGAAGGGTACAGAGAATGTGGCTCACACACACAGTGGAACATTCTGCAGCCTTTAAAAGCAGGAGACCTTGAGGGCACGACACTAACTGGAATAAGCCGGTCACAGAAGGACAGATACTATACGATTCCACTTAGAGGAAGGAACTAAATGAGTCAAATGCACAGAGACAGAAAGCAGAAGGGTGGTTGCCAGGGCGTGTGGGCCGGGGACATGGGGAGCTGTTTTGTGGGTAGAGTTTCAGTTTTGCAAGATGAAAAAGTGCCGGAGACGGATGGCGGTGCTGCTAGAACAACGTTGCGAACGCAGTTAATGCCGCCGAACCGTCCGCTTGAAATGGTTCCGATGGTGAATTTTACGTTATGCGTATTTTACCAGAATTAAAAAAGAAAATCCAGCTCTGGAGGGTGAAGACAGAACTGAGACACGACTCCGCAGCCCGTGGGTCAAAGTGATCAGTCTCTCCAAGGAGTCGACACCGATTATACCCTGGGCCTCTCCAGGGGACACTGCTGTGGTCACCAGGGCTGTTCACCAATACTCCAGCTCTTTCTCCCTCCAGGTACAAGGTAAGCAGGCATTGCCCCGCCCACTTGTTTGGCCATGTGACTTGCTCCAACCAATGAAATGTGAGCAGGTTTGACACCTGTCACTTCTGAGCAGAAGCTTGGAGAAGCCGGTGAGAATCAGGCTATGGTTTCTTTTCCTCCCGCCATGGCAACCAGGAACGCGCCAGATGGTGGTCGGGTGAGAAGTGAAATCTCTGATGTTTTAGGCCCCTCAGATCTGGGGTTTGCTTGTCACTGCAGCGGAACTTAGTGTGTCCCGACTCGGCTGTGGGTCCCCCACGCCCCCTGACACCTCTCCTGCGCGAGCTGATGGCCTCATTCCACAAACCCCAGGGCTGGCGCTAGGTGCCGCGAGGTAGGCGCTCGCTTCGGAAGCAAAATTTCAGGGGGCGCTAAAGAACTTGATAGTCAGGATAAATATTATTTTAATGTGGTATTTTTAAAAACTCAAGATCAATACCAAAAAAGCCATGATGAATAAAATAGCACAGTTTTATTTATTTAATGAATTAATTTTTTTCTTTTTTGAGATGGGAGCATCTTGCTATGTTGCCCAGGCTGGTCTCAAACTCCTGGGCTCAAGGGATCCTCCTGCCTCAGCATTCCAAGTAGCTGGGACTGCAGGTGTGCACCACCATGCCTGGCTAATTTTTCTATTTTTAGTAGAGATGGGGTCTTGCTCTTGCTCAGGGTGGTCTCAAACTCCCGAGCTCAAGTGATCCTCCTGCCTTGGCCTCCCAGAGTGCTAGGATTACAGGCGTGAGCCACCGTGGTTGGCTGAAAAATTCAGTCTTTGCACTTCATTTGCCTCACTCTGGTCCTACTTCTGATCAACACCCATGATGTTTGCCCCAGTATGAATTCCTCAAAGTCGCATTCTTAGTGCACCATAAAATTTAGCCCTGTGAGGCCAAGCCATTCAGTGACAAGGGCAGTGAAGATGAAAAAAGATGGTGGCTGGGTGGGAAAGGGGGCTCGTGTCGGGGATCCCCAAACCACTCCCAGGGTCAATAATTTGCTAAGACCCACAAAATTCCGAAAAGCAGTTACGCTCCCCAGTTATGGTTTCAGCTACTTGGGAGGTTGAGGCGGGAGGGTCACTTGAGCCCAGGAGTTCAAGTCCAGCCTGGACAACATAGCAAGACCCCATCTCTTAAAAAAAAATTAGCAAAGGAAAAAGGTGCACTGGGCAGAGTCAAGGAGACACCAGGTGAGAGCTTCCAGGTATCCTCTCCCGGTGAAGTCATGTGAGTAGCGCTTCATTCCCCCAGCACCAATGTGTAACAACACACGTGGTGTGCCACCAGACAGGGAAGCTCACCTGAGCCTTTGTGTCTAGGGTTTTTGTCGGAGGTCAGGCCCATAGGCAGGGAACTCCCATGTGACTGGCCTTAGCTGCTTGGTCGCTAGTCCCTCCAGAGATCAAGCTGACACCATGTGGTCCACACCTCTACCATAAATCACATGGTGAGCATAGACTGTCTGGCGTGGCCCAGGGCCCCAGGTATATGGATGCTCTTATCAGACAAGCCACTCCAGGGGCCTAAAGGTTACCTCTCCGCAGCAGGGCAAGGGACTGTCTTAAAAACGAGCCTTTCTTTGGAGTGTGCGGGGTTGGAGGACTCCAAGCCCACTGAGTTAACTCTTTACTGCACGAGGCTGATTTTTTTTTTCTTTTTTTGACAGAGTCTTGCTCTGTCACCCAGGCTGGAGTGCAGTAGCTAAATCACAGCTCACTGCAGCCTCGAACTCCCGGGCTCAAGCAGTCCTCCTGCCTCAGCCTCCCAAGTAGCTGGGACTGCAGGTGTGCGCCACCATGCCTGCCTAATTTTTGTTTTTAGTAGAAATGGGGTCTTGCTCTTGCTCAGGCTGGTCTCAAACTCCTGAGCTCAAGCGATCTTGCTCATTTGCTGTTTCCTGTCTCTCTCTCTCTCTCTCTCTCCCTCTCTGTGTCTTTCTCCTCTGGATGGAGGGTTCTGGAAGGCCAGAACCTCATCTGCTCCCACGAGAGGCGGTACAGCAGAGAGGTCAGGGGTCAGGGCTGACTGATTAATGCCTTGTGCGGCCTCTGTGAGGTTCGCTTCTAAGTGCGGGTCACTCTGTCCCCTCGGCGGCTACAGCGAGGTCCGGCCAGTCGGTGGTCAGTAAAAAGCGAGTGAATTAAGAGACTCCTCTGAGGGCCTTGAGACGGAGGGATGGTGGCAAGGGGGTGACAGAAGCTGTCTAGAGGGTGGGGAGGAGGAGGGAGCCAGAGGCCAGAGGATGACAGGAGGGACACCAGGGCCGGATGCCAGCCTGAGGCTGTGGCCACACACAAGCCCTGCCAGGGCTATTTGGAGCCGCCCGTCCCACACAGGCGAGCCGGCCACTCTGCGGTCACCTCCAGGAGGCCCAGAGGAGCAGCAGAGCTGAGTGGCGAGGGAGGGGCAGGGAGGCCGGATTCCCGGTCAGGGCTCGGAGGAGGAAACGCGTGGGCTGTGCAGAGAGGAGGTCGGGGCAGCCGGAGCCGGGACTCTGGACGCTGCCCGGAGAAAGCCTGTGTCTGGCCCGCTCCGGCCTGGGAGGATCTACCCTCCCTGCCACCGGGGGCCCCGGAGAGGCCCCTGGACTGCTGGACACAGCTCTGCGCCCCCCGGGAGGAACGCACCGTCCCGCGCCCCCAGCCTCCAGCCTTTCCCACATAAGGCTTCGGGGATGCTCGGGCCACATGAGTTCAGGACAAAGGAATCAGAAGCACATGGCTGGATCCCCCAGGGAGGAGACGTTCTGGAAATGAGGCGAAAAAGGGACAAAGGGGCCTGGGCCGGGGGACGGGGGCGGGGGACGGGGCCGGGGGGATTAGGAGGCAGGGGGAGAAGGTGCCCGGCCCGAGCAGCCCCAGACTGGGGACGGGGGTCACTGTGGACCTGTGTGCCGCCAGGGCAGCTCCCTGTGACTCCCGGAACTCAGATGCTGCAGTCAGAATACTTGGCGCCGTCCACGTCCTGCCGTCTCTGTCTCTCTCTGTTGCATCACAGATCCTGAGGGCTCTGCTTGCAAAATCCGGCCAGAGGCCACCCGCTTTCAGCCTCCTCCACGGCCCCTGCTGCTCCAGCCCCGTCCTCTCCCACTTGGTCCGGTGCAGCCGCCTCTGCCCTGGTCTCCCAGCTCCTGCCCTTGCCCACCCTGTCTGCGCTGTTCCCTCCTCTGCTCAAGAACCCTCCATGGCTCCCACGTCACGCAGTGCAAAAGCCAATGTCCTCCCTGTGGCCCACAAGGCACTGCCCCGTCTGCCTCATCATCTCCTCCCTCTGTCCTCCTGGCTCATTCCCTTCAGTCCCTGCTAGTTTGGGCACACTCCTACCCCAGGGCCTTTGCATGTGCTGTTTCCTCACATCCACGCGTGGATCGCTCTCACCTCCTCCAAGTCTTTGGTCGAATGTTATCTACCCAGAGAGCCTTCCCTTTCCCCCAACTAGAGTTTCTCTTCTACTTTATTTTTCTTAACACTTATCACCAACCGACATTGTTATTTTTATCTTATTTATTTATTGTTTTAGAGACAGGATCTCACTCTGTCCCCCAGGCTGGAGTGCAGTGGCATCATCAGAGCTCACCGTAGCCTTGAACTCCTGGGCTCAGTGGATCCTCCTGCCTCAGCCTCCTGAATAGCCGGGACTACAAGTGTTTACCACCACGCCTGGCTAATTTTTTTTTAGAGATGGGGTCTTGCTATGTTGCCCAGGCTGGTCTCGAACTCCTGGCCTCAACTGATCCTCCCACCTAGGCCTCCCAAAGTGCTGGAATTACAGGGGTGAGCCACACCGTGCAGGATTTTTATTCTTGAACTTGTCTCATTCCTATCTCCGCATAAGAATGTCAGCCCCATGATTCGTGTCTGTTTCATTCTCTGCTGTGTCCGCAGGGCTCACAACACGGTCCGGCAATGTAGGTACCTGCTGATTCAGTCCGTTGGATGGTGACAATCCCACTTCCGACTGTTGGGGCAACATGTTTATAGCTTCATTGAGACATAACTTACGTAGCGTGTAATTCGCCCATTAGGAGCCTACGGCTAGACGAAATTAGTAACTCTACCAACTTGTGCAACTATTACTATAATTCAGTGTTTGAGAAACACTTTAATCACCTCGAAAGGTCTCTCATCATCAATCCATCCTCTGTCCCGTCCTGAGCCCCAGGCAACTGCGAGTCTGCTTTCTGTCTCTGCAGCTTTGTCTTTTCTAGAAATTTCGCATACATGGAATCGTGGAATCGTATCATACAATACGCAACATGTTGTGTCTGGCTTCTTTCATGCAGCGCGACGTTTTTGAAGTTTATCTGTGTCGCTGTGTTTATCAATAGCAAGTTCCTTTCTGTTTCACCATGTGAAGGGGCCACGGTCGTTTATCCGTTCACGTGCCGCTGGGCACTGGGGTTTCTCCATCGCGAAGGAAGAGGCCAAAGGACAAAATATGACTTAAAGAGTTCACGCCTGTAATCCTAGCTCTCTGGGAGGCAGAGACGGGCGGATCGCTTGAGCTCAGGAGTTCGAGACCAGCCTGAGCAAGAGCGAGACCCCGTCTCTACTAAAAATAGAAAGAAATTAATTGGACAACTAAAAATATATAGAAAATATTAGCCAGGCATGGTGGCGCATGCCTGTAGTCCCAGCTACTTGGGAGACTGAGGCAGTAGGATCGCTTGAGCCCAGGAGTTTGAGGTTGCTGTGAGGTAGGCTGATGCCACGGCACTCGCTCTAGCCCAGGCAAAAGAGTGAGACTCTGTCTCAAAAAAAAAAAATGTGCGATGAGGAAAAAAGAAATGCCACACAGAAAATTATGCAAATTTTAACTGCGATTATTCTGTGTGGTGGGATAAATAGGTAACTTTTTTTCTATTTCTCGGTTATGAAGATGTGCCTCTTTATTAACAGAAAAGACCAACAGATGTTAAGTCAGCATTCACAATGGCTGCAGAAGGGTGGCATGGGGAGGGATCTTCCTAGGTATAAACAGCTGTGAAGGCAGTTATGGGTGCCCTGCTTCCTCTCTGCACTATGTCCTGTGTACAGTAGAAGACAGATGTGGTAGAGGGAGGTCTAGGATAGGATCTTTATATGCTGCAGAATGAAGCCAGCCTAGTACATGGGAGAGGTTCTACCCTGTGCAGCTAGACCAGCAGGCATAGGACCTGGGGCAGAACCTATAAAAACAGCTTCTTACTAATCACAATTGGTGATCTATGGGTTAGATTGTGTATTCTCAAATGTAATTTCAGTCAGGAACCAAGGACATGCTTCTTATAGGTGGTTAGTCCCGATTCTGACATTGGCTTTATTATTTTTTAAATAATAAGCTCCCCACCCCCAGAAAATGTGTTGCTATTTATTAAAGCATAATAATTCCAACTGTACATACAAATACAAAGAAGATGGTACATCTTCAAAACAGTGTTGCATTTAAAAAAAGAAAAAGAAGATAAAAACCTTTAAATCCCAGCCCCTAGTGATAACTGCTGCTACATTTCCAGTCATCTCTCTGCCCCATATACACACACAGATCCACTAATAGAGTTATGGAATCATATATACCATTTTCACTTAAAGATTTAAGTTTTACATATTTTTTCATGTTCCTAAGTTCAGATATAATCATTTTTAATGGTTGTATTGCAATTTATAATTAGTTTCTTGTTTGTAAATTAGTAACTATTAATAGATTGTTACTAAATTTTATTATTATAAAAAATGTAGTGAATATCATGAGGTTTTTGTTTTGTTTTTTTTTTTTGTCAATTGAGCAATTATCTGCTTGCAATAAAGTCCTAGAAGTATAATTGCCAAGCCAATAGTGTGCATATAGTTTACCTTTTTGAGACAAGGTCTCATTACATGGCTGAGGCTGGTCTTGAACTCATGGGCTCAAGCGATCCTCCTGCTTCATCCTCCCTAGTAGCTGGGACTACAGGGACTACAGGCACATACCACTGCACCCAACTTTTTTTACATTTTGATACATATTGCCAAACTGCCCTCTGGAAAGCTTGTACCAGTTCATGGTACGTGATACGTGGCAGTGTAGAAGAGTGCCTATTTCCCTGGACCCCGACCAGGCCAAGGTGTCATCAGTCTTTTTTAGTCTTATGTGTAAAAAATATATGTATATTAGGTTTTTTAATGGTTTGTTTGCTTTTTTTTTTTTTTGCTTAGTAGTAAGATGGTGAGCTTTTTCTGTGTTTATTGGTCATTTCTATTTCTTCCTTTGTGAATTGCCTTTTTGTGGACAAAGAACTATGGCCCAGCATCCTGCTCATAATAAGTAGAGACTATGTCTTTTGTTAGTCGATTTCATTCATTGACCTGCTTTCTGTTTTGGGTAGGTCCTGAAGGACTCTTTCATTGGTGATGCCAAAACCTGCATGATCGCCAATATCTCACCAAGTCACGTGGCCACTGAACACACTCTGAATACCTTGCGCTATGCTGACCGGTAAGTTGGCTGCCAGATGGTAGTTTGCGTGTGTGTGTGTGCACACAGCACATGTGCATATGCTCCCATGTCTCTCATACACAAGGATCTGACCTTGAGCTCTACAATGCTGTTCTTAGAGCAACTGGTCATTTGAAGAATGTGACCTGGTAGACCCTGTCATTTTGCAAGTGTGACAAAAGGAAGATGACACACTTCCCCTTGTTCAGGAGTTGACTCCATCAGTGGCTTTTAAATGGCTAGTGAAAAATCAGATATTAATGTAGAGTGGAAGGCTCAGTGAAGTTTTCTTCCTGCTGGTCTCAGCCCAAACTGTATGTAGGTCCAGAAGGGACCAACCCAAGACATTTACAGGAGGATAAACCGAGGCCCAGAGAAGGGCAGGAACTTTCCAAAGGCTCATCTGGAGTTAGTGGCTTTCACATGTCTCTTACAGTGGGTGAGACATTTTTGATTGTCATGACAGGAGAAGTGCTATTGGCATCTGGTGGGTAGAGGCCAAGTATGCTGCTAAACATCCTATAGTGCCTACATAAGACAGCCCCTACAATAAAGAACTGTCTGGTGCAAAATGTCAATAGTGTTAAGGCTGAGAAATCCTGGAAATAGACAAGTCATTTTTCCTTAATGGAATTAGCATAAGCCTGCTTATTTCTGGAGGTTTTGCTTCCTGAAGGGCCCGGCAGGTTTGAGGGAACTCATTTTCCGAGAGAAGCCTGAAAGGGAGTGGTTTGCAGAAAAAGAGGGCTCTGATTATAGAATTGCAGGTAAGTGGTAGACATGAACTCCTGAGTTGGCCCATCTTCAGGAAGCACAGTGTGGGTCATGCATAAAAAATACAGTTCTGAGACTGGTTTCTCTGGCCTGTCCCTTGCATGGGACTGTGGTGATTTCCAAAACTCTTCTGATCATGGAATGTTGGGTGCATACTTATATCCTCAGAAAAGACACTGCTCTTTTTTATTCAGGTGCAGAGGGGTATCTCATGCTGAAATACAATGTCCCCTTTTCCTCTTAATCTCTCTAGATAAAAAAAATAACTCCCAATCCTTGTAATACTTTTCTTTGGTTTTTGTTTTCCCAGAAAGCTATAGAAAAGGAATTGGAGAACATGCCAAAATACACATTTAACATAAAAATGGTTATTTACAGGGTCAAAGAACTAAAGAAAGGCATTAAGCATTGTGCTTCAGCTACCAGTCGAAATCGGACATCTGGAAGCTCCTCTCCAAAACGAATTCAGAGCTCCCCTGTGGCCCTGCCAGGGGACAAGTGTTCTCCCAAGAAAGTAAAGCTGGGGCTTCAGCAATCACTCACAGTGGCACTGGGCTCCACAAGAGGGAAGACCCATCCTCTGGCCAGCCACCCACCAAACATCCCTTTTGCTTCTGTACCTAAAGTCCCTGGTAAAAGGGGTAGCTCCAGAGGAAGTCTTCCTCAAGAGTGGGTCATTCAGACTAGCCCTGTCAAAGGAACCATGAGTTCTGGACATTTGGCCAAAAAAAGGGCAGAAGAGTCAGCACCCTTGTGCTCTGAGAAAAATCAAATTGGCAACAAAACTGCCCTTGGGTGGGGAAGCAGAGCTCCAGGCCCAAAAGAAGGCCTAGTGCATGGTAAGCTGCCCACCAAGTACAAGAAAGTTCAGACTGTGCAGCCGGTACAGAAGCAGCTTGTGTCACGAATTGAGCTCTCCTTTGGCAACACCCACCACAAAACAGAGTATGGTCAGGACAGCAAGGGAGGCAGCCCTGCCTCTGAAACTTGGACAAACATCCCTCCACATCAGAAGGATAGGGAGGAACATTTACGTTCTTATCACCAGCAGTTCCAGCAGCCTCCTCTCCTCCAGCAAAAGTTAAATTACCAACCACTGGAAAGGTTTTTATGCCAGTATAGGACACCAGAGGGTCAGCTCCAGAATGAGACTCCCCCTCTGTTCCACTCTTATTCTGAGAGCCATGATGGAGCCCAAGTTGAGGACCTTGATGACAGTGATTTCAGTGAAGATTCTTTTTCACATGTCTCCAGTCAAAGGACCACAAAGCAGAGGAACACCCTGGAGAATAGCGAAGACTCATTCTTCCTTCATCAGAGTGGAGAGCAAGGTCCTGAGGAGCAGGCAGCAGAAAAGCGAGAGAGTCTATTTTCTAGCCCCAAGACTGATGTTCATGAGAAAGGTCTAAGTGAAAGCTGGCTGTACTCCAAGGACCCTATGAGCCACAGAAGAGCAGCACTTGATCATAGCAGCAGCCCAAGTAAGGTGCCCTTAGATTGGAACAGAGAGGAGGACTCCACCTCCTCAGGGCATTCTCCCAGAGACAGCCTGGCAGAGAAGCCTTATTGCTCACAGGTAGATTTTATATATGGCCAGAAAAGAGCTGGAGGCCCTGCCTTTGATCTCAGACAGGATGCCTTCAGAAGTAAGGTTCCTGGGCACACTGAGAGCAGCTTGCCATCCTCCGAGGAAGATGGTTTCACTTTCTCACTATCTCACAGTGTAGTTCCTGGATCCCCAGACCAAAGAGACACAGTCACCACACACTTGAGAGAAGTCAGTGAAGACAGCCCAATTCAAGTGACTAGAACAGTGAAAAACAGTAATGCTTCCCAAGGAGAAGACTCTAGAGGGCAATTAGGCATGTACTCTGAATATGCTTCTGAACTGATGGCTCCCCTCACTGTGTCCCTCCTGGAGAACCCAGATGATGAGGATTCTCCTCCCTTGGAGCAGCTGGCCCAGGATAGGGCTATGCATAGTCCAGTGGCAGAGAGCACAGGGGGGCCAGTTGTGGGCCACGCAGTGTCATCTGGTGATCAAGAGGCAGTCTTGCCAGTGTCTTCAGCAGCTGGGCACTTGTGGCTGTCCTCATCTCCACCTGACAATAAGCCTGGGGGTGATCTTCCAGCTCTGTCTCCATCACCCATCCGGCAGCACCCAGCTGACAAGCTGCCCAACAGAGAGGCTGACCTGGGAGAGGCCTGCCAGAGCAGAGAGACTGCCCTCTTCTCCCAGGAACATGTGGGTGGTGAGCAGTATAATGCTGATGCTGAAGAGGTAGAGCTTGGCGGCTCCTGGGGTTTCCCAAAAAAGCCCTTCCCTACCATACATACTGGGATGCCTCATTCTGGACCTACACTCACCACACAAACAGGAAATAGTGTCCAATCCTGGGTTCAGAGGAGAAAACATCCTACAAGTTTTGGTTGGCAGGAGCTTGGTTTGTCCGCAGACCCCATGAAGTTGGCCTGCTACAAAGACATCACATGGCTCAAACATAGGCCAGTCTCAAGGTGTATAGCAGGGCCGGGCTCTCCCCTGGTCCACAGCTGCACTCCCAAGACTGCACGGACACTCCATCAGCCCACCCTGAAGCAAGCACAGTAAGTTGGACTAAGACTTGAGCCCCTTTCACACCCCAACTCCCAACCCAGTTTAATGTTTTGTCATAAACCAAGAGAAGGCCATGCAGGGATGCACAAGTGAGGAGCTTGCCTCTCCACATGGACGATCATGCTGCTCCATGGTGTCTACCCATCATTAGAGTCTGACAAAAGGCAGGTCCTCCAGCTTCTAACTCAAACCCTCTGCTTTGGACCCTGGACCCTCCACAGGAAGTAGAAATGATAACAGTCTAGGCAGTAGGCTCCACCTTGTACCAAGTATGCCAGCTGCAGTGGTCACAACTTTAATAGCCTTTCTGCAGGGAGGCTGTGGGAAATGGGCAGCTCTTGTGGAAGAGAAGCAGCACCTAGCCCTGCCCCTCAGTAGCAGGGGACAGCTTAAGAAACCCCTGTCTATTTTTCTGTATCTCATTGTCACTCCCCAATCCCTCGACCAGTCCTGAGGAAGAACAAGTGAGTGGGGGGGGTGGGTGGTGAGCTGGCTCTGGTCAAAGCCTTAACCACTTTGGGCAGAGGCAACTCCCAGCCTAGAAGTGAGGGTCAGTTCCAGAAAGCTGCCCGGGAGAGGACAGGAGGCCAAGAGGATCACAGTGTCCCCTCTGGTGTTCCAAGGCAGGTGATCATCCAAGCACACCAGGAACAACTGGATGAAATGGCCGAGCTAGGCTCCAAGGAGGAGACTCTGATGAGCCAGCTGGCTTCTAATGTAAGTAGCCTTGGCTGAACACTTGGGGGCTGTTGGGAATTAGCCTGCAGCTAGTTTGATGGTAATCTTTGTTTGCTGTGGTTTTATGTGGGTAAGGGTCTGTTGTCACATACTAACCATTATTGAGGCCTTGTGCCTCCTCTTGCCACTCCTCTGAAACAGCTTGAGTGAGTAGAGGTACAGGTGGGAGTTGGTGCCATCTCTACTTCCCATTCCCAGGCTGAAATGTTTAAAGCCTCTAGTCCTAGCCACTCTGCCTTCCTAGTGGCTTTTTGGGGCTCCTTCTGTGACTAACAGTGACCAACCTGCAGACCAGAGGTATTTCTACCAAAACACCCTGCTGCTGCAAAAAATACCTCGACCTAGAGTGTCTTGAATGCAGAGAAGTGGGCCCCGACCCTGTGCCATAGCAACTATCCTACCCATTTGCCAGCTGGAGGAGTGGCCTGGGTTCTGCAATTTTCCTGCAAGAGGAGGGACTAGAAAAGTGTATCTGGCAGAGGGCCAGCAAGAGCAAAAGCTCCATTTGTCCTTTTGTTTCCTTTCTCAGGATTTTGAAGATTTTGTGACCCAGTTGGATGAAATCATGGCTCTGAAATCCAAGTGCATCCAGAGTCTCAGGAGCCAGCTGCAACTGTACCTTACCCGCCACAGGCCGGCCGCAGCCCCTGAGAGGACAGTGGTGTCTTAGAGTAAGATCCTGTACGGGATGGTGTGGGCAGTGCAGGAGCCCGTGCTGGGCTCTCAGGGGCTGGAGGAGGCCTCTGCCAGGTCCTACCTGCACATCACCAGAACCCACTCTCTGGTCCTGCCCGTGCTGCTGGCCTGGCCCCTGCTTCTCCCTCAGGGCCACACTGAAGAACTTAATGCCTCTCCCTTTTCTTTGTGGCTAGAGAATTTGCTTTACTGACCCGTTGTCCACGAGAACACATTTGGATTTATGACCTTAAAGATGTTTCTAATTTTGGGGATCAGAGGATGGGGTGATCAGTGGTAACCTGTAAGTCAGAAGTCACAAGCCAGGAAAGACAATATGCTGAGCCCCAGTGGCTTTATCAGCTGAATTCTGTGCCTTTCTATCTTCAAAGACTAAAACACTGGCTAAACCCTAAAACATTGGTGCTAGTGGAGCAGGAATGGGGTGAGCTCTGCCCCATCAACACTTAGATCTTGATTTAGGAGTTAGATTAGTTTTTTAAAATGTAAAATGGATAAACCTTGACTTGATGTGTCTTTCACAGCAGCAGATGTGGGACAGGCTTTAGAGAGTTTGCCTCCTTTCCTGCAATCCAATTTTCAGAGAGAAAGTGCCCATGTCACTGCATTGTTCTTTTCCCGTCTCTGACTTTTGCTGGGGTGATGAGCCTCTATACAATGCTCAATAGCCCTCATGCTTCTATGGCAGTTCCTGGCTCCTATGGACTGGCTCTATGGCAGTCCTCACTCCCCACATGCCTCACAGAAGAGTTGACAAGCTAGAGGATCTCAGGCAAGTCTGTCTCCTATCCTTGCTATCATCTAGGACACCTTGGCCAGCCACTCTTGCCTCTCAAGGGCCTGTGTTCGGCACCTTGGCACAGAGTACTCTAGTCAACAGTCTGAGGTCTCTGAAATAGAATTTACACACACACACAAGCCTTCTTCTGAGTTGTTTGCTGGGTATCTGAAAAGATACAGGAAGCAGCCTCCAGATGCCAATCATTTTTTGAGGCCACGATGGGTCAAATTGAGAGTCTTGTGTCACAGCCTTGACCCTAATGCCAATTACCCTGTGAACTTTAGCTTCCTTCAGGTAAAGGATAACTTTTAAGGTTTAAAAAGAAGAAGCTTAAATGGCTCTCTTAAGACTAGCAACCTGGCCTGGCCACCCTTTGTCAGCCTCTGGCAGTGCCTGGTCTGACCACCAGAGGGCAGCCTCATTCCAGCTTGGTGCTTCCTGGCCCTAAGGCTCTCCAGCCCCTCCTTACATAATCACCAAAAAACTAGAGACCCACACCAGCCATGAGCCCAAGTGAGACAGTGGGGTGGTATCAAGGACAAGAAACTTTAGGGGTGAATCCAGTTCTATCAGATACAGCAGTACCACTGACAGCTGGTGAAACACTAAATCCAGTCCTGCCTGTGGCACAGAGCACATAAATGTCTGCTGCTCAGAGGAAAAGGGACTTCTTCCTGACTTCCTGGGTGATTCCCCTGAAGGAAGGCCCAGCCTGTCCCACATCCAGAGTCAGTCTTGCAGGAAGGCATCTGTCCTTGGCCCAGAGACAGCTAGGTCAGGTTCAAACAGACAAAAACCAGGGCAGACTAGAGGGTCAGCTCCTGGGTCCTACAGGCCTAGAATGGGAAGAAAGTTCTGACACAGAAAATGATTAGGTCCTGTTCCATCCCCAGCAAATCCAAGCAGGAAATCCCTTGAGCACCCACCTACCCACCCATCTCAGTAAAACGGCCCTTGGCAATAAAGCACAGCAGGACATACCTTTTGGATTTTTATTAGTAGTTCTCTCTGAAGAATCAAAATAGTTAGCAAATTATTTTAGATTCATCAAGACTGTATATCCTTTGTATTTAGATCTTTAATGTTGTACAACTTAATACAAAACAAACCAAAGAGACTGATTTCTATGACTAGGTGTTATTCATTGTGTCATCCTAAAGCAGTGGGCTGGAGGGAGAGGCTATTCAAGGAGAACAGAGGTGGAGTTAGTGCTGGCCATCTAAATCATGGCCTGTTTTCTCATCCATTCAATGTGCTGGGAAGGGACCAATGATTTCTTAAACTGACAACTGTTTCCTAGAGCAGGGGCTCTAAAACCCTGGGTAGCAGAAGACTGTGGTCCAAACCAAGCTAAAAGAAACAGGCGGGGGGCAGGGAAGCATGGTGAATGCCTGGCAGAAAAGGCAAACTCTGGGTCCCACTGGGAAAAGTGCATTCTTTGCACCTCAGAGACTTTGCAGAACCAGTGTAACACTAAGAGACTTTGTTAAAAGGGGGAAAAATAAACAAGCCCTGGAAGAATCTTTCACTTGCACGCAACCTGGATTAGAGTTCAGTCCACTAGTGTGGGGAGTGGGGGGATAAGCATCTAGCCCCAAAGCAGCACTGAGCCTGACCCTCCCACCCCCTTCTTCCCGACAACTCTTGGCCAGGTTTCGGCTGAGGATGTTAAAGACCCCGGAAAGACCAGGGTATTCTCTCTGGAGGGCTAAGGTGGGAAGGACACTTCTCAAAATACAAATACATTTAATGTGGAAGAAGCCAGGACAGTTCTGGGGGCATTTGCATGCCCAAATCTTCCCCCACTTTCTCCCCAGCTCAGGGCCTAGGCTCACAGAGACTGGCAAGCACAGTCTCCACACCTGACCTTCTAACCCCCAAAAGAAAATCCAGAGTATTCCCCTTCCCCTTCCCCACAGGTGAGCTCTGCAGGGCCTCCTGCGGGTGGTGTTTCCTTGGCAGGGCCTAGGCAGGGCATGGTCTCAGCTGGCTCCTGCTCGAGCCATGAGGTCTTCCAAAGCGTTGTCCTGGTCATTGTTGTGTAATAGTAAAACTTCCTTAATGTCTTTCAGTTCAAAGCCCATTTCCTTAAATTTGCTCATTAACTGAAGAAACTCCATCATCTAAGGGATAGAAGAGAATACAGATTAAAGAAAAGGGTCCAGCTACACAGCACAGCTGAGTGAAGGAGTACAGGGAAGGGTATTGGGGGCGTGGAGGGTCTACATACTTCAACTGGAGCCCGCTAGCAAGCAGAGGTGGGCTGTGGAGGAAGCCAAGGCAGACGGGTTTAATGCCACAGCTCATCATCCTTCAGGTGTCACACCCAGTCCCAACTCACCCTTGCTGACCTTTATCTGGGTCCCCCCACCCACATCTACACTCCCACCATGACAGGATACTGAACCCAGACATGGCTGCTCTCCAGGGAGCAGGCTAAGCAAAGAGACCAGCAATCTCCCCAGTTGGCCAGAAGTTTGGCTTTTAGCCCAGGTCAATTTCCCCTTCCCTTCACTGGGATTCTAGATAGTTTTCACTCAACCTAAACATAGGCCTCAGCCTGTCTGGACACAAGAGATTCTGCCCTTCGACTGCTTCTGCCCTGTAGTCACTGGCATGGAAAGGGGGTTGAGGGGCAGGGAAGAAAACCAGGACCGACTACTTTGTCCTTCCTTTCCAGAGGGTTTTCATGAAGCACAAAGGTTCCCACCTTTTCTTCTGAACACTGGTGCATTTCCAGAGCCTCTTCCACTAAAAGAGGGTCGAAGCCCTTCTCACAAAGCTGTCCATGTGCAAAAAGATAGTCGAGAATCTAAGAAAAGAAACAAGAGGTTTAGCACCTGCTGCCACTCTTCTCTGTGCTTCCCAAGAGTCTTACACATACTGGCTAGTGCGAAGTCTGCTCCCTGCCCCACTGGGCTATCAGATGTTGGATAGGACTTGATTTTCTGCCTTGAACTGTATCCAACACAGTAAGATCTCAGTGACTATTTGCTACATAGACAGGCACACCCTTCTAAACATGAGTAGTCATTTTCCAAAGGAGTTGCTGCCACAGCTGACTCAGATCTACCAGAATGTCAACTCCAAAGCCTGGGCAGGAAATTCCTCTAAGAAATAGCCCAAGTCAGAAAATATCTCCAAGGTGTAGGACTCAAGTACCCTAATTGGAAGTCCCTGGACAGCTATGACAGGATAAAAATTTCTGAAAGGAGATATTTGACCATACCCCAAGCCCTCCAGAAGGGCAGAGAAAAGGGGTAAGAGCTCCAATATTCCCAAGGCTTTGGCTCAGCCTAGGTCCCAATGAAGTACTGCTGCTGAACCTGCTGGCTGCCCAAAAAAAATGATCTGAGTCCCCACAAACCCACGGGAAAGGAGGTTGGTGCTATGAGTCTGAGGAGCTCCAGAATAGAGGCAGGACATTACTCCAGCTCCAAAGGTCTGAGACTTCTCTCCTGGCTGACCACCTACTCCCCACCGCTGACCAACTGCTCACCTGCTCAATGTTCTCTCCTTTCTTCTTCATGGCTCTCAAGACACACTCATACGAGTAGCCCATGTTGACCACTGTCTCCACACACTGCCGCTCACTGGGGGACAGTATCTGTAGTTCAGAATAGGCCTGGGGACAGCTGGGCATGTTGGGCACTTGTGACATTGAGAAATTAGGAGGGGTGACCTGATGGTGGAGAAACAAGAAGATCAAGGCAAGAAAAAAGAAGACCGAGGCCCCAGAAGACACGTCACTGAACTGGTCTGGTCCAGGGGCTTGCCATTTCTGACTATAATCATGCTCCCAAGTCAAGAAGTCTACTAAGAATAAAGGGCCAGGCTACTGGTCCAATATCCTGAAAAGGAGTGAAGAGGGGTAGGAGAATCCCAGCCAAGGGAGAGCAAAGCTGAGGATACCTGCAATTGTGAGTGTCCTACTCTGCCCTCAACCCACCTTGCAGAGTGAGAAAGCACCACAACAGCCACATGCCCTTTTATGCCCAAATCCCCTGGGCTTGAGGTAGAGAACGTAGTTTAGACTGCCCATGGGACTGATATCCAAGCTGGCTGAGATGATCTCTCTGCACAGTTCCACTATCCCTTTCCAAGGTTGCTGTATCTCAAAGTCCTGAGGGATCACTCACTTCAAATACCCCCAGCTTTGGAGCTGACTCTGTCTCAAAGTCTCTATCCTTAGACAGAGATTGCAAGTACTGTTCCCATGCATGGACAGCTCAGGGCCCCAAGGTTTTAAGGGGATTCCATCTTTGCACCACACCATGTACTATGTTTCATTTCCTGCTAAAGCTGCCATCCTATAGAGCCTGGACTGAAGGAATATCAGCCACACCAGACTAGGTCCCAAGGACTAGAATGTGGACTCTAGGGCCCTGTACTGGCTATAGGCAGCCTACTCCCTGCCAGTGGACCTTACTAACCCTGACCTGATTAGTGTACATACTCTCATGATTAACTCCTCCCACCACTTCTGATAGTGAATCAGGCCAAAGGCAAGAAGGCAGCTCACTCCCAGGCCAAAGGACCCATCTGCCATGGGAACAAGGTCACAAGCTCTTCTACAGCTTGGCCCAGCTCCCAAGAATCAGAGAAAATGTTTCAGAGAATATTTCCATTTTTTACAGGGAATGAGAGGGTATTAGGCAGTAGGGAGCTCTCTATCCTAGAGGTAAGTCCAAAATTTATATATACATAACCAGATGCTCTCCTCAAAGGCGGCTGGGGAAAGCCAGGAAAACCACAAGCCTTAAAGCCCACTCCGTGCATAACCATCTCACCCACAACACACTCTCAGCAGCCCAGTCACAGGGCTGTCATTAGGTTACAGGAGTCATTACAGGGCACAGGGACCAGATCACACCAATCAAGCCACTTGGCAGGTCTACTCTTCAAGGACAGGCTCTACTTGAGCATAATAACAACAACAGCCAAAGAGCAATGTCAGCTCTCACATGACATGCCCCAGCAAGGAAGGAGTCAGGCCGATTCTTCACATGGCTGCCTTTCTCATAAAGCCTCCTAAATGCCTGGTAGGATGTCAGCATACACTTCTAAAATATTACATGTTTAAAAATTCAATAAAATTGGCTAGGAAAGGTGGCTCACGCCTGTAATCCTAGAACTCTGGGAGGCCAAGGTGGGAGGATTGCTTGAGGCCAGGAGTTCAAGAGCATGCAGAGCAAGAGTAAGACCCCATTTCTACAAAAAATATAAAAAATTAGCTGGACATGGTGATGCACGCCTATAGTTCAAGCTACTCAGGAGGCTGAAGCAGGAGGATCGCTTGAGCCCAGCAGTTTGAGGTTGCCACTGCACTCTAGCCCAGGCAACACAGTGAGACTCTGTTTCCAAAAAAAAAAATAAAATAAAATTATATGTATTTTAAAAATACATACAGTACTCTCACATGCCCTACTGGTGGAAATGTTATTTGGTATTCTTTAGGTACATCTGACATATGTAAATCCTAAAAAATGTTCACAGATTCGTTAATCCAGTTGCGTACTTCCAGAGAACTATTCTAAGGAAATAACAAAAAATGCAAACTAATATTTATATATAAGAATATTCATCTCAACATCATTTCTAATAAATATTGGAGACAATCTACTAAATATCCAACATAGGGTATTAGCTTAGTAAATAATATACAGCCATATGACATTTAGAAAGCATTTATATTAGGTGAAAAATATAAGATGTATACACTAATTGTACATGCTCTGTGATTATAACTATTCTTTAAAAAGATGCATGGTCAGCCTGAGCAAGAGCGAGACCCCGTCTCTACCAAAAATAGAAAGAAATTAATTGGACAGTTAAAAATATATAGAAAAAAACTAGCCGGGCTTGGTGGCGCATTCCTGTAGTCCCAGCTACTTGGGAGGCTGAGGCAGTAGGATCGCTTGAGCCCAGGAGTCTGGGGTTGCTGTGAGCTAGGCTGACGCCACGGCACTCACTCTAGCCAGGGCAACAACGTGAGGCTCTGTCTCAAAAAAAAAAAAAAAGATGCATGGGATTGTAAATGTTAGGATTGATGATACCTTCTTTGAACTGGGACAAACAAAATGAAGTGTCACCTTCAAATAAATGTTTTATGATTCAAACAGGCACTGAGCTAATCCAGCAGACCCCAAATGAACATTTAAAAGGATCCCTTATCAAAATTACAATACAGTAGCATTTCATTTCTTCAGTCAATCACCAAAGCTATTCAGGGTACTATTTTCAAATATATATAATGCCCATGATTAATACCAATACAACTTTTTAAACATTATTACTGAATTGATGGTAGCCCTTTGTCACTAAGAATTTTTTTAATAAAAGGATAATAAAATTTAGTTCTTGGAGGGGGCAAGGGTTGACTCTGGCATAATAAGATTTTCATAGTCAATGAAGAAAATGCTCTATACTTGTAACAAACAAAGTAGAAACCAGAGAAAAATAAGAAGATATCTTTCCAAATTAAATATTTGTGGGAAAGTAAGGTTGTGAGAAGGTACAAATATTAGTGTTCAAGTGTCTAAGGTGTCTGGGTACACTCTTGGGCTTCAGAAGGTAGCAGTCCTTTCTATATCTATGCAGCCTTCAAGTCTTCCCTCAGTCAAGATAGCTCTTCTGCCAAGTCTTCCCGTACGCCTTCTTTTCACCCCATTGCTAATGCATGTGCTCACAGCATGCACACTCCCACCCATGGTTCCACAGAGTTTTGATCACACTGCTGGCACAGTACTTGGTTAATGTGAGCTCCTAGAGGTTAGTTACCATTTCACATGCATTTCTGAATCCAAAGGGCCTGGCTTTGGGCTTGACACTTACTGGTCCTCATCAACAGTTGTGGAATAAACGGAAGTCCCTTATAAGGAATTTCATTTAACACAGCAAATTGACCAAATGTCTCTACTGTCTCCCTCCCCAAAGACCACTAAAATGAAAATAAAAGAATTAAAGCTCTGGTGCACAGTGGCTCAGGTTTGTAATCCTAGCACTTTGGGAAGCCAAGGTGGGAGGATCACTTGAGGCCAAGAGTTTGAGCCCAGCCTGAGCTATGTAGTAAGACCCCCATCTCTACAAAAAAAAAAAATAATAATAATAATCAGCCAACCATGGTGGCGTGCACATGTAGTCCCAGCTACTTGGAAGGCTGAGGCAGGAGGATCACTTAAGCCCAGGAGTTGGCGGCTACGGTGAGCTATAATGACACCACTTGTAGCCTGGACAACAGAGTAAGAACCTGTCTCCAAAAAAAAAGAAAAATTAAAACTGTATTTACCTTTCACATCAAAGAAAGAACAGGGGCAGCAGTGGATAATATATTTCAATGAAATTTAAGGATGAAGAAAGCTAATGAAGGGATGGTAACTGGCAGCAATAAAGTTATAAACTAAGTAGGAAAGAGGAGAGTCAGTCTACTAGCCCCTCAGGAGCCCTAAGAGGGGCTCAGGCTTTGGAAGAACCAGGTACTATTGGGA
>CAUYSK010035945.1:0-23312 GCA_963575035.1 Avahi laniger
ATTAGGGGTAAACATGGAAATGTTTAAACCTGGCGCAGTTTCCTTCATTAAATACAATAGCTGATCAACACATAAGTGCACATGTAAGAATAACATCTACTGGATGTTGGGCAGGGAGGAAGGGACGGGTATATGCACACACAACGAGTGCAACGCGCACCATCCGCGGGAGGGACCCGCTTGCGGCTGGGACTTAGGGGGGGAGGGGGGGCAAGGGCAACATACCAACCCTAACCATCTGTACCCCCACAATATGCTGAAATAAAAAAAAAACCTAGTCTCAACAATACTGTATTGTACTTAAAAATTTAAGTGGATAAATCTCACATTAAGCATTCTTACCACATTAAGATAAAAAAATTTTAAAAAGCTGTTTTTAAAGTATATTCCAGATGTGACCCATTACACATGAAACTATGAGCTGATGACCAATTTTGATGGTCAGAAACATGTATCCAAATCAAATTTCATTTATAGCCCCTTCTTTTCTTCTAAACTGCCTTAATTTGTTGTATTAATGGCATTTTGAGTAAACCCAGAGTGAGAGAATAGAACGTGAGGACAGGAAAGCAGTTGAATTAACTTAAAAGTAATCTTCATATTATCCTTTAAAATCTTTACCTTTACAAAAAATAAAAATAGTCCTCAACGTGTGTGTGACATTACTTAAAGGAAATCTTCAAGTGCAGGCATTTGCAAAGCCGGCTGAGGAAATTATAAGCAATGAAGTAGCCAAAGGAAGAATGTCAGAACGAGCCTGAGGTTTCGATGTGAAGGCCTTGCTTCCTAATTGTTATTATGCTTACAAGGACACTCTGTAAAAAGAAAAATGAATGCCTTGTTCAACACCTGCTGTAAAAAGATGCTGGGACTCTGTGGCTTGCTTAAATCATTTTTTTCCTGAAACAAATTGCCGAACAAGCCCTAGGCCATTTAATTTCCAAATACCAGTAATTAAAATGAGTAACATCGTCAGAATTTGGCAGGGCCACAGCTTTCTTTTCCCTTTTCATTTTCACATAAATTTCACTGAAGGTCAGATTTGTTGAAGGGAGGAGAGGGGGCGAAACCTGCCGGCCGTGTGCTCATGGGAGGTTAAAATATGACTTGTTCACAGTGTCCCTCATAGTTCAGGACTTAATGGTCCTTGACGGGGATAACCTAGAAGTTAATTTTACTCTGTGTCCCAAAAGCAGTCATTGTCAATGTAATCTTTCTTGTAGGCTGAAGGATATCGTCAACAAATGATGTGACTTTCAATAGCAATTGACCAGCAATGTCTCGGACCCAGAGTCGTGAATGTGGCTCCTTATTGATCTGTCTCCTACTCATAGTGGTAAAAATAGGACACCCATTTTTGCTTTACCTCTTGTACGGCCTATTGTTACATATTTCTCCCTAAGAATTAGTTCTTAATAGATCTCACATTATTTTTTTCTTTACTTAAGGTCATAGTATAACAACTCATATACTTCAAATGCTTCAAAATACAGAGTACACCTGTATCAAGAAAAAGCATACTTTTTAAAGATATGGCCTGCTCTTCATTTGGGATACTGGGGTGGAATAGAACAAAGAATATGTACTTTGGTCTTATTCTTTGTTTCTCATCTTAGCTCTGCTACTTCCTGGATGGGCAAACTGGGTTGAATGATTTCACCTCTCTCGGTCTTACTTTCCTAATCTGTAAATGGAAAGATTAAAACTTGCCTCAGTGAAAATTCAATGAAATAAAGCATGAGAGGCAGATTAATTTTCTGAGGAATACCTGAGTCTAATTTCCATAAAGGAGTCATCATGGATAAACAAATGTGATTTTTCCTTTTTCCCTCTACTCCCCATCCCAAAGAAAGTAACTAAAACTAATCTCCTTGAGGTTTGGGTTCACTTTACACAGATGAGAACAACGGGGATTGGTTTTCAAAATATTAGCTCTCTGGGTTGCTCTCCACAGTGGCTCAAATGGAGAGGATGGCTGTTGGAATCTATGGAAGGTAGGCAGTAAATGCCAAGGCCGTGAGCATTAGCAAGAGCCTTGAGTAGCACAGCCTTCTGGAAGGGACATAGCAAGAAAGGGCTAGACTTTATGATTGAGAGCCCCTAAGAGTGTAACCTGCGGGAATAGGGGACAAAGAATCAGTCTTAAAATAACTTTTCAAAGGCAAGAGTAAGAATACATGGAGATTACATATTTGTAAGTAGCATGGAGTATGACCCAATGTATTATTGCAGATAAATGAATAGCAAGACTAAGAGCTGCATGGTTCTCTCTCACTGAGCCACATGATATCAAAAATTCCAAAGAAATAAAAAAAGATATAATGATTAAACCCAGAACTTTGTGTTCTTTAGAGAACTACTAAATGAGTCTATCTATGAGTGGGCAGACAGACAGTTTGTTTTCTATTTGATGGTTTCGGATCATAGATCTCATAACATGGCCTTAGAGTTGCTTCTTGTTATATTATTTCCAATCCAATCCACAGGCTATGAAAGATTATAAATAGAGCACGATAGGCATGGGAAAGAATCAGGTAAATAGTGAGGCTGCTGTAAATGTTTCATTACTTAGGTCATCTTCCCAGGCCTTCCCAGGTTGCCTTGACAATAGTAACAGATTTTCTAGCCCTGACCCACTTCTGCAGAATGTTGAGGAAACCCCAAGAAAGTGCCTGATGTGCTCAAGAGAAAGTTCATTCCCAGGTTATTACAAGGCGCTACTAGGAACACCATATTCTGGGCAGAGAAGAGAGAGTATATCATTTTTATCTATTAAGTTGGATTACTCACAGACAACATGTCACTGAGGTTTAGTGAAATAGCTTTCTCCGTTTTTATGCTACCATGCTACCATATGAGGACATAGATGGTCAATATCTTGATTTCGGCTTTTTGAGACCCTGAATAGAGGACCCCAACTAAAATGTCTCAAATTCTTGACCTATGGAAATTATGGGATAATAAATTTGTGTTGTTTTAAGCTTGCTAAGTTTGTGGTCATTTGTTAAGCACAATATATAAGAAATATACAAAATTTCCCTGGAAACTGAATGCCAGGGTCAAACACTATCAAGAAAATAAAAAGCCAATCTACAAACTTGGAGAAAATGTTTACAAACTGTATATCTAATAAGGGATTTTTATATAGACTATTTATAGAACTCTTACAACTCAATAAATAAAAATATGCAAAGGATCTGAACAGACATTTCTCCAAGGAAGATATACAAATGGCCAATAAGTGCATGAAAACATTTTCAACATTATTAATCATCAGGGAGTTGCAAATCAAAACCACAATTCACTTTACACCCACTAGGATGGCTATAATAAAAAAAAGAACAATAACAGGTGCTTGTGAGGATATGGAGAAATCTGAGCCCTCATACATTGCTGGTGGGAATGTAAAATGATGCAACCACTTAAGAAAATAGTCTGGTAGATAATCAAACAATTAGACATAAAATTATCATATGACCCAACATTTGTGCTCCTAATTATCTACACCAAGGGGAATTAAAACATATGTCCACAGAAAAATTTGTACATGAATGTTTATAGCAGCATTATTCAGATATTTATCAACCAATGCATAAATAAATAAATTTTGTATGTCATTGTGTTGTATATCAACACAATGAAATATTATTCATCAATGAAAAGGAATGAAGTACTGATATGTGCTACAACATGCTATGTGAAAGAAGTTTTGTCACAAAAGACCACGTACTGTATGATTCTATTTCTATGAATAGAATAGGCAAATCTATATAGACAGAAAGTAGATTAGTGTTTGTGTGGGGCAGGAGCTGGAAATGAGGAGTGGCTGCTAATGGTATGGGGATTCTTTTAGGGAGAATGAAAATATTCTAAATCTAAGTTGTGATTATGGTTGCACAACTCTGTAAATATGAGAAAACTTGTTGAACCTAGGCTTAAAATGAGTGACTTTGATAGTATGTAAATTATATTTTACTTAAGCTGTTTAAAACAACAAAAATGTCTGATTTCTTTTTGTTTTGTTTGGGCCATCCTAAGAAAGCAAGTGTTCTGTGGTAATAAGACCATACACACACACACACACACACACGCGCGCGCGCACAGTTAATCTGTTGATTGGCATAAATCAACGACTAGATCTGATACACTTCATAATGATGTTGGAGAGGCAGAATGCTAAAGGATGAAGAAGCACTAGTCAAGTAGTGAGTTTTCTTATTATTGCTCACTCCCAAACTAGCTTGGTGACCTCTCTGAACCTTAATATTGCCTGGAAAAAGGAGGAATTGAACTGGATAAATTTATGATCACCAACAATCCTAAACATTCTATTTAGTCTGATGATTTGTGAGAAGATAATCACTAAAATTATATTCAAATTCTCCAATTATACCAAGATATCACTGAAAAGTGTTCTTATCGTAAGTGCTTTAAACTAAAGGATTTACCTAAGTAAGTTCAAAAGTGGAATCCAAAATGACCTCAAGCATTTCATGGCACCTCTTGTCTGTTATTTATTCTCTATTTTAATGTTGATTTAAGGTCAGGATTTTGTACAAACTTCATAATAATAAATAGCTATTTATGTCTGAAATACAATTATTTGCCCTGGGTTTCCCGATACTAATCTTGCTCTCATTTTTTAACCAAGTTATTTTCAAAACCTTTTTAACTGTTGGGAAAGCTTGGAAATGAGGAAAAGAGAGAAACTGGTTCAGTGCAATGAAAAAAATTTATTTCAGTTTCACTAAGAACATCTAAATGGCTTTCTACTTTCCTCAGCCACTAAATACTCACAAGGCCTTATTCTACTAGTTACTAAGGTAACCCAAAGCTGGCAGCATGTTGACATACCTTTCAAGGCCAAGAGGTTTTGCAGTATTTCATAGATAATGTCACATTAACCTAAAACTTGTCCTTTTCAGAAAAGAACAATAATTGTTTGAATAAATCTGTTGTAATTTTATTCTTTGTATTTTTTAAAAAGGGACTTTTGTTGCACTTTCTTTAAGCTCAGCTACTATTTATGCTGTTTTTAAAATAACATAGTAGTATGTGTCAGATGTCTTTATTGATTCCTGCATTAAGCCATGTATTTGATCTTTGTGTGGTTTACTCATAGCCTGAGTCAGAATCTGAGTAGTCAACCAAATGGTCTTCAGAAGAGAGGACATGCTTTGATCTATCCTTACAGTCCCATAAAGATATAGCTAATGAAAATCAAGGCAAACAAGATGTCATGGGGATAAATCAAGCACAACACTGACGGTTCATTAGTCTTTTCCAATATAGTAACTTCTACAAATAACCCAGAGTAATGGTAAACGTAGAGAAATGTAAGTTTGAATAAATATATTAAACATTGACAAAATCAAATATACTGAAAGATTATTTCTCTGTTTAACAATTATACACTTAAGAAAAATTTGACATAAATTACATATAATAAATGTGATCTGAGAAAATATCTGAATCTAAAATCATGGTAGTCTTCAGCTATTTGCAAACCCTACCCACAAATCAAGCACCAACATTTGTGGGTGGTGAATTCCTCACTCAACTAAAGTTCTTCAGGTTCTTATATAATATATTTAATAGTTCTTGGGAGCTATTAAATTTATCTAATTATTTTCAGTTTAGTGTATCTTCAGGCATCCTTAAACTTGACCTTATTCACTGAGATTCTATAAAAACTAATTATTATTTCTGAACACCATCAATTATGTCAAGGTCATATTGGATCGATTAAAGAAGTTACTAAAATTGCTCAAAATAAAATATTTTCTCTAAAGTTGTAGTACCCTATTCAATTTAGCAAGTATCGACTACATCCCTGTGGTAGTTAAGATGCAAAACTAAGCACTGTATTTAATTTAGTGGTTTATTTTATTTACTTGTATAACTTCGCATTTAAAGTTTATTTTATTAAGGATAATTTTTATTACTTCCCTGTGGCAATCTAACATTTGTCCGAAGAGTGGGAAAATTATCTACCATATGCATATTTTACTCTTGATTATTAACATCTAATTATGTTCTAGTTAACTTGAAAGTGTTGGGAAACAAATGACATATTTTACTTACTGCAAAAAAATTTCATCATTGAAAATTCAAAATCATTGAATACCCTACATCTTTATTAATGATTATAAAAATATCAATTTGGCCAGCATTTTACAAAAGTTGATGAACACTGTGAGATTAGAAATTGGGGGAGAGTTACCTTATGTCATAATACTTCTCAAGAAAGATTTTGTGTATAAAAATTCATTGTGAAGAAGATACAGTTTGAAAACTGAAGAAAAAGCTTTAAGATAAAGAATTGGGTACATTTTGCATAGTTGTCTATTCACGTTTGTCTAGCTAAAAATAACTTCATTGGTCTTTTCCCCTGTTTTAATTGTTTGCTTATGTATAGTTTATTTTGTGTTACTATGTTCATGAAATTCTGAAAGGGCACCATCAAGTGTGGCAAGGAACTGTATTTCATCAACTAACCTTTTGCTTTTTCAAACTAAGTTCAAAATTCAATTTCAATCACTTAGACTGCTCACAAATAGAATAAAACATTGACCATAACACAGGAAGATGTAGAATCATTCAGAAAGAAGTTGCTTGGAAGAGTTCTAAAACTTAAGGGGAAAAGATAGAGCCTTAAAATAAAATTGAGGATAAGTTTGCAGTGGTTAAAAAAGATTGCTTTCTCTGTTGGGTTTTATTAAACAGGTAACATATTCTGAGTTTTGTTTTCTCCATCTCTGAGTTGTGTGTGAGTAGCTTTTTTGACTCTTTCTTGTTTAATATTTAATTGACAAATAAAAATTGCATATATCCAAGGTGTATAACATGATGATTTGATATATGTATACACTGTGTTCTGATTACCACAGTCAAATTCACTAACACATCCATTACCATCCATAGTTACCATCTGTGTGTGGGGGGAGGTGAGGACACTTAAAATCTACTGTCTTATCAAATTTCAAGTAAACAATTTGGAATTACTCACAATAGCCAAGATAGAGAAGCAACCCACGTGTCCATGGATGAATGAATGAATAAAGAAGATGTGATATATACATGATGGAATATTATTCGGACATTAAAACAGAGGAAAATTCTGCCATTCATGACAACATGGATGAACTTGGAGGACATTATGTTAAGTGAAACAAGCCAAACACAAAAAGACAAATACCATATGATCTCCCTTATGTGTGGAATCGAAAAAATTTTTTTCAAAAATAAACTTGATCTCATAAAAACAGATTGTAGAATGTTGACTCTTTTTAAATTAAGAAACTTCTCTTAAAGTGTTTAACTGCCACTGCTTTTACTTAAGATGAATAAGCACTGCACAAATATATTATTAATAGAAGGTATACAATAAATCTTTAAACTCAATTCATCCTGTCTAAGAATACCTAGTGGTATACAGCTAGATATATTAGATAAACAGATAATAACCAAATCACAAACTTTTTATCATTTACTAAATGCCTAGCACTGTTCTAGAAGTTAGTAAGTATGAGAGAGTTAGACATTTAAAAGAAATGTGACTTTATTTTGTAACTCAGCTAATCAAGCAGAAATTGGTGATTTAATCATGTCTTATCTTTCCTTCTAAACTGTAAACAGTCTAGGATCAGGGACTGGTTCTTATTCACTTTTTTATTCTCTGTATTTCCTACCACTGAATTCAGGATTCAGAATGTAAATAGATTTTGGAACCAAAATCAGATTTTTTTTTCTTGACAATTTCATCTACATCCTGATTTGAAAGGCATTAATGATTATGATTTATCTCATTACTCCGCTTGTGGCTCCTGGCCCATCTGATCAGCTAAGTTGCTATACACATTACAAACAAAAGAACAGACAAACATTCAGTTGTTTTATCTCTGTAAAAAATTATCTTATTTATGCAGTGACCTCTCATGATTTTCTAGCCCCCTGTAGTTTTTGTATGCGTTAAATGACACTCACACACACACATTGTTTCCTTTAAAATCATTTTAATGAAGATATTCTCAATATCACCTTTCAAACCATATATCTGATAAAGGATTAATATCCAAAATACATAAGGAATACAAACAACTCAATAGCAAGAAAACAAATAACCCAATTTAAAAATAGGCAAGGAACCTGAATAGATATTTCTCAAAAAAAAGGCATACAAGTGGTCAACAGGTATATGAAAAACTGCTCAATATCACTAATCATCAGGGAAATGCAAATTAAAACCACAATAAGGTATCGTCTTATACCTGTTAGAATGGATATTATCAAAAAGACAAAAGATAGCAAGTGTCGGAGAAGATGTGGAAAAAAGGGAAGCCTGAACACTGTTAGTGGGAATGTGAATTAGTATGGCCATTATGGAAAACTGTATGGAGATTCCTCAAAGAAATTAAAAATAGAACTACCATATGATCCAGCAATCCCAATTTTGGGTATATAGACAAAGAAAATGAAATCAGTATGTCAAAGAGATATCTTCACTCCCATGTTTATTGGAGCATTCTTCACAATAGCCAAGATATGAAACCAACCTAAGTAAGTGCTCATCAACAGATGAATGGGGAAAGAAAATGTGGTATACTATTCAGTCTTAAAAAAGAAGGAAATCTTGCCATTTGTGACAACATGGATGAACCTAGAGGACATTATGGTAAGTGATATAAGCCAGACACAGAAAGACAAATACCACACGATCTCACTTATATGTGGAATCAAATAAAGTTGAACTCATAGAAGTAGAGAGTTGAGATGGGGCAGTATGTGTTGGCGTATAGGAGGGATGATTTGGGAAATGTTGGTCAAATGATACCAAATTTCAGTTAGAGAGGACAAATAAGTTCAAAAGATCTTTTGTGCACTACAGTGAGTACAATTAATAACAATATGTTGTATTCTTGAAAAATGCCAAGAGAGGAGATTTTAAGTGTTCTCACCACAAAAATGATAACTATGTGAAGTAATGAATATGCTCATTAGCTAGATTTAACTACTCCACAATGTGTGTATATATATTTCAAAACCTCACATTGTATACAATAAATATGTACAATTTTACTTGTCAATTTAAAAAATAAAAATAATAAAAATAAACAAAGCACTTTCTACTTAGTTTCCACCCTGGGAGTCTAGCCAACTTTAATATTAGTTATAGTAATCAAGATTCTTGGTTCAAATTATGAAAAAAAATTACACTCTCTTTAGTTAGCCAGTTTCATAATAAAGTTGATTATTTCTGTCTTTGCTAAAAACATTTATTTGGGATGACACATACTTTTACCCATAAAGCATATTAAACCTTAAAGAAAAGAAATGAGAAAGGGAGAAAAAAATGTTTATTTGTCTAATTCTGATCAATTATAAAGATTATACTAAAAAAAACCAACCATGATTAGTTAACGTTCTAGGGAAAAAAAAAAAAACAAATTTGTTTGACCAACTTGCTCAACCCAGAGCTCCAGAAAAAATATTAGTCTTTATCTGCAGCCCAGCTCCAACCTTGAATTTCTGACCCCTAAAGGAGTCTAATTGACTGACCCTTTGTCTTGGAGCCTGTGAGCTGATTTGAGTTTTTTATATCCAGACTCTGGCAAAATCTTTCACCACAACATTCCTCTATTGATGTCCGTCTCTGAAACTTCCGCTTAAGTTTTCTGGATTTTACTGGAAATGCCTAAAAATCATCATTTTAATAAAGTTACAATATGCAGGTTATAAAAGAAACCAGTTTATTTCCACCATTGCCACTATTCCAAAGACAACTGATTAATTGTAAAATATTAGCAGTAGCTACCATAATTACATGTCTACTCTGTACTAGGCACAGTATTAGGTATTTTCTACATGTTACTTAGTGATATAGAAAAATTGTTTCTTTCAAAATAAGTATGTACACATTACTTCTGCAATAGGTTATCTGGCTGGGGATGTGAGAATCCTTAAGCACTAAACTCTGTAATTCATTTTGTTTGCTTCTCCAAAGATGGACCAGAGTACACATATTCCACAAGTATAAAACGAAAAGAAAGCTTCGCATGCGCTCTCACCAGTGGCTTTAGACCTCAATTTTTCTCTTTACTCTAGCTCTGAGATGGTACCCTGTGGAAGATTATACACTTAAAGATTGTAAAATTAAAAATTGGGAAGGAGTTACTGTTAGGTAAGTCCTCATCTCAGGGAAGAGACAGACAGGACCTCGGTGAATGTCTTCCTTCCTTACACAGTCCACGGAATGACAGAGGGCATGCTCACACACCACCTGTATGCCTGTATGCATCCCTGGGGGCATGTGACCTCCAGTGGCATCGCCTCCTGTCTGGGAGAAATATTAGTGGTGTTGGGACAGCCTGTGACAGCACTTCAGCATGCAGAATACTGTCACAAAATTACAGGTAGCCTCAGGATGTTGGCCCCCTCTCTTGGGGCCAAGATTTCTTCCTGTATAAAACAAAATGATTAGGCTAGGCTTCTCTTCAAGCTAAACAATACACAAACTCAGAGAAATTGTTTTACTAAATAAATCATCACTGCTATCACCATAACCTCTGAGCTTATCCCAATCAAAAAAAAAAGGTCTATCACACTCTGGAGTTATTAACGCAGACAGATTTAAGAAAGCAAAAGGTACCCACGCATTCTGCAACTATATCCTGTATCCAAGGAATGGATTCTGAGGACTAAACCATAACCCCTCTCCAAAAGTTGGTTAGTGACTGCTGCTAAGCTCTAGAACTTGAAAAGTTTGAAAAGTGCTTTTGTACGTTCACCGCTAAAGACCAGCCATGCCCATCTCATAAAGGCACAGCAACCTTTAGCCCTCAGCACCTCTTAAAATGTCTCCCCTCTTCCTCAAAATAAAAAAAAATTATATTTGCAATTGTTTGTGGTCTAAGTGCTGATGAAATTTTATCTTTCTTGTTTTAATATTTTCCTCTCTTCTTTCAGTATGGAAATACTTTTGCCTAAATCCCACAGTCCTGCCTAGCAAAGGACATTGCATAGTTTTATATGTTTACTATCTCCCATCTATATAACAAAATATAATCACCAAGATGGTGTCCACTATTTAAATAACTGTCTCCTCATCCCTGGAATAAGTTTCTTTTATGAAGGATCAATGGAACCTGAACAGTAAATATAGTGAATGGAGCAATACAGGTCATTGACTACAGGTATCTGTCCTTTTTTAACCTCTTGGACACACAGACACACACACATTAGGTGATGTTCCTAAGGTTTATAAGTAAAATCTTTGGTTTAATGCCCAAATACCATGATTTATGAAACATTCAGTGTTCACAGTGCTAGTAGATAAAAGTCACTGAACAATGTTTAATTTTTTCTAATAATAAAATGACATATATTCATTATGGGAAATCTGGAAAAAACAGAAAAATACAAAGAATGCAAAGCTAGCTTATTATCCCATTAAGCAAAGAAAACCACTATTAACATTCTAGTGTATTCCTTTCTATGTTCTAAATTTTCTTTAGCATTTATTGATTCATTCACTCAACAGTTCAACAACTATTTATCACAGGCCTCAACCTTAGCTACACATTAAAATCACCTTGGGAAATTTAAAAATACTTACACCTGAGCCCCACCCACAGGGGTTCTGATTCAATTGCCTGGGGTAAGGCCTGGACATTAAGACTTTGTAAAGGTCCTCTCTAGGTGATTCTAATGTGAAGCCAAGAGTGAAAACCACTGATTGATCGGGCTTCTCTGATGTGCCAGACACTGCTTGACATGGAAATGCAATGACAAAAAAATGCAGAGTCCCTCAAGGACCTTACAGTTTTGTGGATAGACAGGTGAATGAATGAACAATTTCAACAACCTAAAATAAACACTATCATGAAAGACTTCACAAAGAACTATGGAAGCATAGGAAAAGGAGACATTTAATCTGTCTGGAGGATTCGGTGCACCATCTCAAAGAGTTAGACAACCAAACAAATAAGGTAAGCATTCCAGGTACAGAGGCACAGAGGAATATCAAATGCTTAGAAAACTCCAAGTGGTTCCACTGAGTGTGACAAGGAAAGTGTCTGGAGATAATGCTGGACATGTAGGTAGCAGGCAGGTCCTGAAGAACCTTGTAAGTATTCAGAACGATGGGCAGCCCCTGAAAGTTTTGAGCAGGGGAGTAACACAATTAACCTCATCTCTAATTCACGTCCCCCTGGCATCAGTTTGGATTAAAAGCCCAGTTGAGATTAGATATAGTAAGACGAGAATGAAGTCTATAACAAAATTTCAGGAGAGCAAGTATGTCTGTTTCTGACTCCCACAGTCTCTAGGAAGTTGTTAATCTTCTCATAATAACTTGTATTTGAATACTAAGCAATCATGTTCAAGTTTTTATCTCCTTTGTAGAAAACAAGATTCTTATAAAAGTCTTTTAAGAGATTTTTTTATGCCTCATTAAGACATTTTGATATAGGGTTATGGGGAAAATTAGGCATGATGAGACACCCAGAGACTAGCAACAGAGGAAAGCCATTGTCATCTCTAGAGCTGAAGGAGCAAGAAGAAGAAACAGAGCCCAGTGAGAACTGGAATCATGGAAAAGATACTGCCAACAGATGTGGAGGGACGCAGCTACTGCCAAAGCTATAGCCTGAAGCAGGGATGAAGCAGAGAAGAAATATCCAGACCTTTCTCTTTCTTCTCCCACACTCTGATTTCCTGCTAATGACCCTTATTGGCCAATTGCAACCTGAAGCCTTCCAGTAAAGGACCCCAGGACATTCATTCACAGTGGACAGAATCCTGGAGACACAGAATAGAACAGAGAAAGGCAGACAATGGATCCGAGAGACAACAGAAAATAACTACCCTACAGATGGTAGTTATCATAGCCAAAATGTCTTAGGCAAAAATATCCAGCCCCAGTTTAAATAGAGACCTAAAGAAAATAGTAGACCGCGTAACACATCCATTATTGGCAATAAAATAGGAACCTTCTTTCCATGAAGCAGAGTAGCAGGGGATTCCTGACAGCCAATAAAAATATTTGATGAGTAAAAAAAGTTAACAGTTGACAATTTGAGGACATTTACACCAGAAGCTGAAATTAGAAAATAGATATAGGTCAGGTGTCAAAATTTTCCATACCTACTCAAACCTTATATAAACTTCCAGTTACTCATTTAAGGTATAGCAAAATTAAGAACTTATAAAAAACATGATTAAGTATATGATATGTCATATGCTAGGTATATAAAGTGAACTAGGAGATGCTTCTAGAGTGCTTATAGTAATATTCTAGAAGGGAAGCACAAGTACTGTGCCAGTGAATGAAAGATGGTCCTTTTGGCCTCTTTTGTACAGTTTGCAGCTTTGGGATGACAGTTCAGTGGTTCACAGAGAAAGAGAATACCTATATAGACAACTAATCAGAAAATCAGCCCTGGAAATAAATTGGATGCTATTGGCCACGGATATCCACTTGTTAAAACATCTGGTTAACAATTATCAACTGGGCAGATGTTAAATTATCAATCAAAGGGTTTTATTAGCCTGTAAGTCAGGGTAAAATTGAAGGACTGGAGTGAGTGAGACCATGTTCTTCATATGAAGTATTGCAACCTCACCACTATTCTGTATATTCATCAGTGATATTTTAACCTGGACTGAGGGGGGGAGGGGGGGCAAGGGCAACACACGTAACCTAAACATCTGTATCCCCATATTATGCTGAAATAAAAAAGAAATTTTTTTTTTATTTCAGGGTATTATGAGGGTACAAACATTATGGTTACACTTTATGTCATTGCCTCACCCAAGCAAGGGTTAATGAGTGGATTATTAAAATTAAAATGTTCTTGATAATTCATTTCTAATATTCTGCAGCATTGGTTTATACATATCTTAAAACATTTGTCTAAAAATATCTTTTATTGCAATTACCTATGTACATGTCTTTCTGTCCAACCAGATTATAGAGGCCTGAAAGGTCTTGTCCTGTTCTTTTTTGTAGCTTTTAAATAACCTTACACGCTTTCTTTGTGGATACTAAGTAAATCTATATTAAATGCTGAGAGGAACTTCTACATCAAATCTGCATATGACTTAAAAATTATATTTTTCATTAGTCAAGTAATCTGTTACATTGAAGGTACTTTTTTTTGCTATACTTGGATCCTCAATTTCCAAAGCATTTAAATATTATGGAATATGTTTAATATTCAAATGATATTAAAATCATTCCATCTTTGATAATTTGAAAAAGCTTTCAGGATGTTTCAGAGCCTCAGTTACTAGACAGAATATCAGTTTTCAATGATATATGTATGGAAGAACCCATTAATAGGAATTTCCAATTGATAGAATCACAGGAAAACTAGATTTTGCTGTATTTTATTACAGTTACTTTTCACTGAAGTGACTGGAATTTGGCCTATTGACCTTTACATTTAAACAGCTCTAATCACATTACATGAATTTAGTTTTTGGTAGTCAAAATTCCTTGCCTCATCCCACTCTCCATGGTCCATTCTGTAAAGAGGAAAAAAGTCTTTAAATTCTCCCAAGATGACTAAAGTTAACCCCCAGGTTTAAATAAAAGAGACATCTCTCAGGTCCACAGTGACAATTTCAATCCTTCTAAAGATCTCCTGTGTCACTGCCAAAAGCTAAAAAAGAGCTTTGTAACATTTGGCTGTCCAGCAGGGTTTGATGCTTCCATGAAATAAAAGATTTTATTTTGGATTTAGGCTAAATGTTCCCATCACTCATGAGCATGCTGCAAAACTGTAAGATTTCTCATATGGTTTCAGCAAAAACAAAGATATGTTTGAATGAAAAAGAATGAGTTATTCTTTTAATAAAGACATTTCTTATAACCTTCATTCCCACACACATCTAAGCTTGATAAAAAGTTCTACAAAATTCAATTTCATAAACATAGTTTCCACTCACACACTTTTTACTTGTTTCTTTCAACACATTTTTTCTTTATACCGCTGCTAATGTTAATACAAATCAATTTTTAATATTTTATTTTCTATTTTTATTTAGCTAAAAACCATTTGGGTTATAGATCTGGTTATAGATCTCTTTCAGATTCTTTTACTTCATGTCAAACCTGTGCAAAAAGAAAGATTTACACACAAACACACATGCACACATGCTTACTTTATAGCTACTCCTCTCACTAATTGGCTGATAAAGCAGGAGAAGGAAAGACCCTGGCTCTAACATTGCCGCATCATCTTGCTAGCAGGGTTTGGTGCATGCTAAAGGAGGTGAATAAGTGCTTTATTCAGGACCTTAGTTTCTTTGGGAAACTGAGATGTTCTCTATTGTCATGAGATAGAAATTTCATCAGTTGGCTTCACCAAGGGTGGGAGTTTCTGTTTGGCTGAAAAGAGAGAATTTTAATGAAGCTAAGAATAAGTATGGCTTTTATCAACTGTCACCAGGTATGTTCAACTTGTCGACTTTCCACTCAGTCCCAAACTTCAAGCCAGGACTTAAATTATCATCTAATTTAGTGAATAGTCTGGTAATCACCTAAAGGGAGTTTCATTGTAAGAGTCATGTTAATGGCCATGGGAAAAACCTAAGACTAGAGAGAAGTTCCAATGATTTTCTCCAGTTAAACATGCCATTTATTGAAAGAAGCAAATTTAGACAAAAGAATTTGGAAACTGCTTCTACTTATACCTTGTTGGTAATGTTTTGATAATTACAAGTCTTTATTCTATAAATTACTGGGAAAAATTTAAATGGATTAAAATGCCAAGTATTCTCAACTTCAAAACAAATTAAGGCTGACAGAAGATATGAACCAATCTTTAAAATAACTATGAGGTTGAATTTGTTGATTCAATTCTAATATAGTAGAGTCTACTTAAAAGTTGAAAGATATAGTTCAATAATATTATAATAAAAGCAATACTCCTGCTCTACATAGCACATAACAATCTTAAAGAAGAAATACAGGCTGAAAATCTGAAGATTGGCTCCCTGAGCTTTCTGATGTCATAGAGGACAGACATGATCTCATTGGTCCCTTCAAGACTGAAAACCAGACTGGACACTCATGGCTCTCATCCAGTTAGGAGAATCTCACTCTTACATAGTTTTGCTCCAGTCAAGAGCACAGGCTTTGCCTTGGTAAATCATTCCTGATGTCTTGGATATCCTCTTGTAGACTTCCTCTCTAGTTGCTAGAAAAACCAGAGAGGAAAACACCCTTCATGAAGTCAAGAAAAGGATAAACACTAAAAAAATTTGAGGAGACCCACCACCCAAGATGAGTTGAGTGTAGAGTTAGAGGAATTTTCTTTAGGAGCAGCCATACCTAAGTAAAATCTTGATGTATGACTAGGTATGAACCAAGTAGAGAAACTGTGGAAGGTGTTCCATACAGAGGAAACAACAAAAAAGAAAGGCTCAGAAGCTTGACACAACATGGCATTTACAGAGAATTATAGGAAGTCTGATATGAATTCAGAAGGCATTGAACATAAAATGAGAAGTGGTGAGAAATAAGTCTACGGAGAAATTTCTGGCAAGAACCAGATGATGCAGATGCATATCATGCTGAGATGTGTTTTGCTAAGTTACTGACCACAGAAAATAAGTTTGAAGGACATAGGGTAAGAATTAGGACTGCTTCTTAGGACTCTATTGCTCTAGTTGAGGCAGGAGCACCTACCTCAAAACTGTGAGCATAAACCTGTCTCAGAATACTTCAGTGACACTTGTAATGAGCTGATGAAGATAAATACATTGTATTGGAACTTAGTCCTTTATTTTATTAATCTGAGGTAAAATTTTGCACCAAAAATTCCATAAATAGATAAATTCCATTATACTTCGGAAAAGTTGATGGAATAAAAGAAGAACTTAAGACTGCTTCTCCAACCCGCCAGTTACATAACCCGACTCTGGTTTTAGAATGTGTCCTAGAGAGAAGACTACCTTTGGACAAAAGGCTGTCTCTTCCTTGTTAGATATTTAAATAAAGATAGATGAAAGTAGCATAGGTTTAAACAAAGGCTTACCTTTCTAGTTATAAATAGACATATCATGTAATCTTGTGAGAGTGTTTAAGTATTTGCTATGATCACAGCACATTTCCCATATCCAGCACCTCCATGGCATATGGTATTTTTCTAAATAGATTCTTCCTTATCAAAAGCTGTTTAGCTTGGTGAACAACTTATAAAGTTGGTCTTAACAACAGCCTGATATCTATGTGAGGAACTGTATCTTAGGATTCTAGACTGTAGAACGAAGTAGGGAACAATGCAAGAACATCTGGATTAATACATGGGCATTTGAAATTTGCCTAACTTGGCTTGTGAACATCTGCTCTAGCAAATGTTATTTCATATTATTAATTTAATTAAAATTTATCCTATACAAATTGCCTAATAAAAATGCTCATTTCTTACTTCTGCAGATATCATGAGTAGTAGGCAGAATACTGCCCCCAAAGATGTCTACATTGTAATCCCCAGAATCTATGACTATATTATGCTAAATGTCAAGAGGTAATTAAGGTTGCAGGTGAAATTTAGGTTTCCAATCTGGATCATCTGGGAGGACAGAATGTAATTACAAGGGTCCCTTAAATGTGAAAGTGGTCATTTCTGACTTTGCCGATGGAAGGGACCACCAGCTAAGAAAGGAGGGCAGTCTCTTGCATCCAGAAAAGGCAAGAAATTATATTCTCCCCTGGGGCCTCCAAAAGGAGTACAGCCCTGTCAACACCTTGATTTTAGCCCAGTGAGACTCATTTTGGACTTCTAAACTCCAAAGCTGTAAGAGAATAAATTTGTGTTGTTTTAAGCCACTGAGTTTGTGGTCATTTGTTGCAGCAATGAGAGTAAACTAATACATTATGTACGTGATAGATGTCTTTTAGGACTTTTAGTCAAGTTGACACATCACTGCATAAAGAGGTATCTAAAACTCTTAGCTCATATTCAGCCAACTCTTTTATTCATACTGCAATGACTGCATTTTTGACAAAAGTAATAGGGACACAATGGGATACCGAGGAACTTTGGGGAGATATGAGAAAATATGCTTTTTATTTTTCATTAGCTGATTTGGTAAGGTTTCATACAATGTTTTGGTTAAACTCCTTTGCTAAATACAATCACTTTCATCCCTTGGATGATTTATCTGAAGCAATTTAGTGAGTAATAATGTGAATTGAGAATTAATAAAAAATAGGTCTGTGCTGAATTGAGGCCTGAGTTTCCTTCACCTTGACCAGATTCAATGTTTCTCCCACCCCTTCCTCCTCACCCTCTTTTATTCTATTTCTTCTGCTATCTGCTTTCTGCATTCACTTTAACAGAACAAAACATACAGAGTTTCAGTTCCCGTTTCTGGGCCACTGAAGGAGACCTGGCCCTAAGGTCAGCACACTGAGGCACTGATTAGAATTGACCATAGGTAGCAGTTGCTACAGCTCCACCACTGAGAAGGCCTTGACAGTTCTGTGACCCTGTCCCTCTCCACAGACCCGCCTCCTCCTGCTCCCTCTTGTGCTGTGCCCGAACAAAACATCACATCAGCACTGTTTACTGCAGGAACCCAGCCAAGGAAGTCATAACAGGACAATAGACATACAATGTGATAACCTTGTGAGCTCAAATCAAAGCTCCTACCAAGTAAAAGAGGTTAGTGAAGTGGAATAAAATTATTGCGGTATTGGGGTTTGCTGAAGTGGCTTTTTAGATTTTTCCCCCGTTGAAAAAAAGTAGCATTTCTTGTCCCTTTATTTAAGATTAAAACCAGGCACAAGGACACTAAACAAAACAACGTGTAAAAGGATAAAGTTACCTTTTAAAAGAATACAAATGAAGAGGGATGTACCAAGTTCACAATTTATCTTCTAATGGAAAATAGCATAAAACTACTTGCTTTATGTTGCTAGATCTCCGGAAAAGTATGGTAAGTGTGGAATAACCTTTGTCATCCAGAAAAAGTTAGGGATGTGAATTAATTTGTGTAAATGATAATGAGTAATGAACTCATTTCAGATAACAGGCCAAGGATGACCAAGGTCTTTCTATTTTCTGTTTTATTTACTTCACATTACAGAATACTATTTCAACACACAGAGATTTTGCCAAGTTTTATTTTGGCCTCTTATTGCATCCCTCATACCCACTTCATGCTTCGGGCATCATTTCAACCTTTAAAAATATAATTGTAATCTCACCATTATCTCCCTTTTTTTGCAAAACACATTAACACAAACTCCAGAACTGCCTAAAATGCAGTATCTTGCACAGAATTTTATTCACCCTCCTCCCACCTTCAGTTACCGAGTTCCTGCCATCTCCATGATCCTGGAGGAAATAGCACTGACCTTGAAGTCAGGACTTGGCACTCTTCAGGCCCTGTGTCCTGGCTAATGGTTCTGTGCCTCAGTTTCTTCATCTGCAGCAAATGACGAAATAATAAGCCGATTCAGCAAGTGTATATCTGAATGCATTTGAAATGCCATTTTTATATTTTGTGTCATTTTAAAGTTAGAAACACATAAAACTTTATGGTTTGGCATGGCTCCTGATTTATTTTTTGCTCTTGTGTTTTCCTGAAAGATTAATGAACCATAGCTAAATCCATACCTGCTTAGTGCTTTGAATCTGGTTAGGGGATTTTATTGTGAACATTTTGTTCAGCCATATTTTACTGTTGTGCTGAGTGGAAGCCAAAGTAACAATTCAATTTTTGTGTATGTGTGTGTGTGTGCACTCTTTATCTGGAAAAAATGTTTATTTTATAACAGCTGGAAAACTGCAGTGATAAACATAAACCATTTTCCTTTTCTTATTTCCCTTCATTTATGAAGGATGATAAAGCTGAATTTCTCTAATTAATTATGACTTGGAAAATTTGAAAATAATAAAAGGTTCTGCATTTCTTTCTCTCCATCCTGTGCGTGACTTGAAATTGAACAAAAATCTTAGAAATGAAATTTGGAGAAGAGAAAAATCATTATTTTTACATATAAAGTGTGCATTTGTAGTTCCCATTCACCAAGATGACATGAGAAAAGAGAAAGAAACAACAGAATAAAAAGAAATATATTTTCAATGTATTTAGCAATCATCCATATATTGATATATATTAACATATTGCAGAAGTTATCTAACAATTATGAAGAATGGTAAGATCTTGACAGTGAGATGTTAAATATGGGTTTCCTCTTTCTTCTTTCTTTCTTTCTCTGAATGTTCTCAATTTAAAAAATATTCTTTTACATACAGTCTCAGGCAATCTCTTCCTAAAAATCTATAAATAATTATTTGAATGGATTCACTGCCCCAAATGTCTCCACCAATGATCTCTTTCATTGCATGAAATTTCTAGCACTTTTCCCTTTCGTACTAAGTCATTGAAAGATTGTTATACCGTAAATAGTATTTGAGATGAATAGGTCATTATTATTCAACATCTGCAGCATGAGTTAAACAGGTGTGGTATATTTTAGTTTACTGACCTTCATGGAATCTTAGACTTTAGGTGTGGTGATTGAGACCTAGTTGATTCTAACCTTATTTTTGTATAGCCAACTCAAATGAAAGCTTGGTTTCATTGATAAGCATGCTTCTCGAGATTAGGCCTAGTCCACCTACAATCACCAAACTATCCTTGGTCATATGTTGATGGAAGAAATATTATTAGTGATAAATATCTAAATTTATTCAGTGCCTCCATATTTTTAAAACCAAAATAACAAATGAAATTCAAAATATCACATCATCCAAAGGTAAATGCCACAACTATGAAAAGGGTACATATACTACATCTAAAAACTAGCCATTACATGAAGTAGGGTAGGCAATCGAGATATTCATGAAGTATCTTTCCATCCAAAGGCCAACTCTAAATAATTCTAATGAATTATACATTGAAATGAGACAGTGTGTTATCTAGTGTTTCAATATGAAAATATTGATTCAGTTTAACTCATTGATATGAAATGTGAAACTTGTAAAATTTAAGCATACTATTAAAATTCCTTTTTTTTTTCTAATAAGCGTTCTTACTGATCTGTAATCAAGGCACAGCCTGGCACATAAACAATTATCTTGAGTGTTAAGAATAGAAGACAGTTATTAGTTTGTTAATTGTTAGTCCCTTAAAACATGGACTACAATTTGATGTGTAACCATATTTGGGATATGCTAAATAGTAATATAATTGAGAGTAAGAATAGAAGGTCAGAATTCACCAACAACTAAATGCAAATTTGTTTGATTTAATTGAATATGTGTCCATTTGACCTTCAATCTCTGAAATTCTAGCAATTCAATAAAGCCAGCCAAAAGGAATTTCAAGACAGGGCCGGTTCTTGCTTCTCCTGTATTTCCTAACATACTTAGCCTATCGCTGAGTATGTGCTTAGTAGGTGAAGACAAGTACATAGTTGAAAGAGTGAGAAGGAATCAAGAGAAGTTAGTTTCTTACTTTCACTCAGATGATATCAAGGATATTCAATTATTTGTATTTCTCCCCAAAGTCAATTCATTTTGAGCTTCACTGGCTACCATTCCCACCTTCCATTTTCTGCATCAAAACATTCAAATTTTGTTGAAATGCTCTAAGATCAAATTAGATGTTTCTAGCATTGGTAGTCATTACCTTGGATTCCATTTGGAGTAAGTTATTTTTTAACCACAGAAGGAAATAGCCTGTTGATTTTACCCAATGAGTTATTTGAAATAGCAGCTTGTGCTTTTAAATGAAAAATTATCTGGTAATACAAGAAAACGATGATAAAATACAGAAATGGTGGCCATTTTATATGTTTTTAAACATAGTATCCACCATTTCTGTAATTAATGTGATTCAAATGGGGCCAGGTGTTTATCAGAGAAGTCACATGAACTAGAATGGTAGTATCTCACTACCATTCAAGATAACAAGAGAAGTCAGATGTTAGTTATTTCTCAGACAGCAAACTTACCCTTCCAACTATTGGCATAGTAAACTCCAAACTGAAATACCTCATTAAAATATTCTTTACGCTTGCAGCTGTTTTTCCTGGCCCTTGGTTGCTCTGTTCCAGCACTAAATTTGTAAACACTGTCTGTGTGTGTGTTCCTAGACATACTGGTACTCTTGGAAAGCCTATAATCTTTCAAACTAATATATTTTGGTACAAATTATGAATTAGGCCAATAATAAAAGTAAGACTCTATCTTGATTGAATTCAAATGCAGTCTTAGTTCAGTTAAAAAATAATGAGCCAGATTTATTTAGAATCAGACTTATGACTTGTAAATAAGGTAGTTTTGGAAATGGCATTAACTCTTTTAGGTTCTTATTTTACTTTCAAATAACTACCTATAATTAACAAATTGATGTTAACAGCCTCTTGTCATTAAACTAATGATCCTCGCATCAAAAATGACAACAAAAATAGAATCAAATGTCCCTCCTGGAAGCAGAAACTATCTCAAGTTTTTTTTTTCTATCATAACATTAATTACAGGAAAACGACACACCTTTGCATGATGTCTAGACACATACATCTTGGGTTCCCAACATGAGGATAAAGTTAATGGACTTAATGATGTACACTCCTCTTTGAATATGCTGTGAGAGCTGGAGTGAAAGATTTGAATAAGAGACATAAGATTGCACAGAATCACAGAATTTCAAAGTAGGAAGGAACTGAAGCAGTTATCAGATTGAATCTGTTACTACCAGTTTCCTCCACAATTATAGCTTTTCAACTTGTTTGCTTGTGACCCAAGATAAAAAACATATGTAAAATACATTATGATCCACTACTATACAAACTGGATCATAACAGAAACAGAATTTCCATAAAAGAGTACTTACTCATTACGTGTAATGAATTCAGATTTTTCCCTTATATTCTATTTCATTTGTGTTTTTGATCTTTATAACAACCCATTACATTGATTTCATGACCACTAATGAATTGAAACTTGCTCTACGTCCTTGCTATTCAAAGTGTAATCCTGGACCAGCAGCAGCAGCAGCTTCAGACTTTAAGCTGTACTACCAGGCTATAGTAACTAAAACAGCTTGGTACTGGCACAAGAACAGAGATATTGACCTCTGGAATGGGACTGAGAATCCAGAGATGAAACCATCTACATATGGTAATCTAATATTCCATCTACATATGGTAATCTAATCTTTGACAAAGCTGACAAAAACATACACTGGGGAAAAGAATCTCTTTTCAATAAATGGTGCTGGGAAAACTGGATAGCTACATGCAGAAGATTGAAACTAGACCCCCATCTCTCACCTCTCACAAAAATCAA
>CAUYSK010035946.1:0-23236 GCA_963575035.1 Avahi laniger
GGCATATAATTATCTCCATTTTAGTGGAGAAACTGAGGCACAGAAAGCTTAAGTAATTTCCCCAGGATTTCTCAGCACGTAGTTGAGCTGACCTCCAAATCTAAGAGCTCTGGCTTCAGACGGCGTTCTTAGCTACGCTGCCGCACGCTGCCCTGGCAGGGCTGAGCCCGTCAGGAGAGCTGGAAGCCCAGGGCCAGTGAATCCTAGACACAGGGGACTCCGGAGAAGCAGGGGAAGACAGTCACCTTCCCCCGCCGACCAGGGCTCTGGGGCCCCAAGCCTGAGCCTCCTGCCCCAGGAGGATGCAGCTGCAGCTGGGAGGAAGGAGAGAGGCTCTGTGATCCTGAGCAAGTCACCTGGCCTCACAGAGCCTCAGTTTCCCCACCTGTAAGACGGATTCAACAAGCCTGAATTCACTGGCCGGAATTAAAGCGGCTGTGTGAAGGTTTCAAAGGCAAGGAAGTGCTCCGGAGTGCCTAAAATCCCACCTGGAATTAACACAGCTACTATTTCTCTGGTCGGTCAGCGGAGACCCCTGCCTTTCCCGCCTGGGAGCCCGCACGCCAGGGCGCCCCCTGCTAATGACTCAGCCTCCATGAGGAGTCCGAACATCTGGCTGACAAGGGCACGGCGCGCTCCCGAAGCAGCTCCTTCTGCACAAATATGTTCTTAATATTCAATTAGTATTTATCCACCACGAGCAACAATTACGCCATTGACTCTCAATGAAGTGCCTGGTTAATTAATTAACACGGTCTTTAACATGCCGGCAGTGTGTCTCCAAGAGCGCGATGGTTAAATAGCAGCGCAGTGGCGCCGGGACGAGCGGGACTGGCGGGGGTGCCGGGTTCCCGGCTCCACATGTGAGTCTGGAGCGAGCACGCGCCACACAAGCCACCTTCTGGAGCAGCAGAAACTGCCCTGGGGTTCCGGGCAAGTGCCCTCAGCAGGGGCTGGGCCAGCCCATCGCCAGGGTCCCTTCCAGTCCCGCATGCGTGGGTTCTGTGAGTGACATTCCTGCCTGTATCCGTGCCCCCCACGAGCGGCCGCACCCCAGACTCCACCCAGTACCCCCTCCCCTCCGCCCCGCCCCCTTCTCGGCCTCGTTTCCCCTCCCGCTCCTTCCTGCAGGTGTCCCCTCAGCCGGGTCTGGTCTCACCCTTCTCCCCGTCTTCCCCACCCGCCGTTTGCAGCCTGCAGGTCCTGACCATGCCCCGCTTTCCGTCTGCCCCCTTCGGAGCCTGCCGAGGGCACAGGATGTGCACAGCCACGCCGCCGCGCCACCCCGGCAAGTCCGCTTCCCGCCGTGCGACCTGGGCAAGCAAGCCCTCCCCCACCCCCCGCCCCACTGCCCTACTCCCGGAGCGGGCTGGTCCCGTGGGAACTCACTCATCACAGCCTCCGCTCCGGTAGCCGGTGGCTGAACCGCAGTGGCAGACCCGCGGTGGCGTGGCTCAAACTCAGTAGCGGCTGATTTCCCACAGTGACCAAAGGGCCCGGCCAGGGGTGGGGAATCTGTGGCCTTCAGGCCACATGTGACCTCCTAGGTCCTTAAGTGTGGCCTTTTGACGGAATCCAAATTTTACAGAACAAATCCTAGATTTTTTTTAAAAATGAAAGTATAAAAGACAAACAAAAATGCATTAATCATTAATAAAAATGAAAGGTTTTTATTAAAATAGAAGGCAAGTTCAACTTGCTCCACCTTCTCTGGGGCCCCTGCCATGGTCCTCATGGTCCCCGCTGGGTCTGCACGGCCAGAGTCCTGCTGGGGAAGGGTGAGGAGGAAACTCAGCCACTCTCTGAAGGCCCTGGCTGGAAGAGCCCGCACTGCCCCCACCCAGCCTCCACTGGTGACAAGGGGGTGACACAGACACACCCCGCTGCAAAGGAGGCCAGGAGATGTGGCCGAGGCTGTGCCCAGGGAATAGGAGAGAGGGGACATCAATGGACGGGAGCAGCCCCTGCCACATGCCCTCGGAGGGGCCTCAGGAAGACCAAAGGAGCTGACAGGTAAAGGACACTGGGCGCCTGGCAAGTGGTGACATCATCTAAGCCATCGCTACCCTTGTCTGTGCGCCCGCACCAGGCTCTGTGCTTACCAGGGTTAATGAGACACATCCCGGCGTGCAAGGACCCCGCCAAGGAGGGCGCTGGAGGAGAGACGTGTACAACCCACCTACCATAATTCAGAGGTGCTCACCTGAGGCACAGGCATGATGCCACGGGACAGGTGGGAGGACGTGAGGGGCCTGGAGGGGACTGTGGGCTGAGTCTTGAGGAACAGTGGCAGCTAACCAGGTGGGGAGGGGACTCCAGGGCCTGGCAAGGAATCCAGTGTGGCTACGGCCAGGCCCGTGCTGCAGCCAAATTGTTCTAATTAAATTTCTTCTGGATATACCGTTACTTGCCCATGGAGGGAAAGAAGCCATTTTTGACTCCGTTAAATATTTATTTGAGTTCCCCTGATTGTTTCAAAATGTTGGGAAGCAAAAGGGTTTGGCCCTTTGAGAAGCTGGGCTGTGACAGAAACTGCTGGTTGCGCACCTAACAGACGAGATCCCTTCTTTTGGAGGAGGAGGCTCAGAGAAGGCCACACGTGATTACCAAGCCAATCACGGCAAGCCCATTGCTCCCTTTTGCCAGTGATTGGTTTAAAGGTGTCCACATGACCCAATTTGGGCCAATAAATCATAAAAAGAAGTCTGCTGGAAGGATTCTGAGAGACTTTATTCCTTAAAAGATAAAAACAACATCACATGCTAGGAAAGAGCCCTCTTTTCCTGCTTTTGGATACTGTGGTGTGAGTGATGTGGCAGCCACTTTGTGACCATGAGGGAAAATATGGCTGACATACTGAGAATAGCAGAGTGGAGCAAGGAGCAAAAATGAGGCTCAAGATAATGTATTAAGCTGCTGGACCTGCCCTGGAGAAACCCAACCTCCTGACATCTTGTTAAGCAAGCCTGTGACCCTAAACAAACTATTTCAACTTCCTCCTCTGTAAAATGAATAGTAGCACCCACCTCATACGGTTGTTAGGAGAATAAAAGGGAGTTATTTGTAATACCCTTAGAAATATGCCTGCACATATATCTGGCAATGTTGGTGCTAAATAAATAGAAAAAATAATAAACATTGCCATTGGTTAAGCCACTTCGAGTTGGCTTTTCTGTCACTTGCAGCCAAAAGCATCCTAGCTGATCCTCAGGTGGCAAAGAATGAGCACCTTCGGCAGGTGCAGGGCTGAAAGGCATCAGAGAGGAGCCTTTGCCAGGGCTGGGGGCTGGGATGTGAAGACCCTGGAAGGATCCGGAGCCTGCGGGAGGATGGTGTGATGTGTTGGTCTCCAACACACCCCGAGAGGCGACTGCGGTGTCTGCAAGGTCTGGATGGTCAGGGCACACCCACCCCTCGTCTTCACCCACTGTCTCGCAACACGCAGTCGTGGTTCAAAGGGCCAAACAGATGTCTGCTGCACAGCGGGGCTGGGCCCTGGAGAGGGAGTCAGGATGGCTTTTCAGGCTCCCAGGGATGGCAGAAAAATGTGGCTGTATGTGCCTCAATCTCACCTCCAAACATTTAAGAACCAGTTCTCGTTTTAAAATTATTTTTATTGTATTTATTTATTTATTTACTTTTGAGATGAGGTCTCATTCCGTTGCCCAGGCTAGAATACAGTGGCATCATCACAGCTCACTGCAACCTCAAACTCTTGGGTTCAAGCGATCCTCCTGCCCCAGCCTCCTGAGTAGTTGGGACTACAGGCATGCGCCACCACACCTGACTAATTTTTTAAAATTATTTTTTGTAGAGACATGCTCTCGCTATGTTGCCCAGGCTGGTCTTGAACTCCTGGTCTCAAGCGATCCTCCCACCTCGGCCTCCCAAAGTGCTGCAATTACAAGTGTGAGCCACCAACCCCACCAAGACCTACTTCTCTAACTAGACATGTTCTCTCCTATTTCTCTGGGGAAGGTCTGTGCCTTCCCCCTTGGTAAAAACTCACCTCCTCCAGGAAGCTGACCTTGATCAGCTTGATTGGATGTGTCTTCTCTGCTTTACTCCAGATCTGAAGTATTTGCATCTGTAGTATTGGCCTGGGGACCTATTCTATGTGTCCTCTTTCTGCCATCAGAATGGGAACTCCCAGGGGCAGGACTGGCTCCCGCTCAGACGAGGGTCTCTGAAAACAGAGGCTGTCTCTTCCAACAGACCTGCCTGAGGACAGGATCATGTACCCCCATTTAGACGGGGTTCCGTGAGGGCAAAGCCAAGGGATTCTCGTGCCGTGACCCCAGCTACCAAAGGTACAGAGACTTCTCTTCATGTTGTTGCCCAAATCAGATCACGTCAGCATGGGCCCAGCTGATCCAGTTTGGCTCCGTCTACACTGCCAAGCCTTTCTGAATAATTTCCCGCTTACCTGGGTCATGTGAGGGGAGTGGCCCCATGCTCTGAGCAAAATCCTACATCTCCCAGAGTCCTGTTGAGAGGTGCGGAGGGTTCCCCCACACTTTGGAACCGAAGAGTCTCCAAGCACCAGGAGCAGAAAACCGTCCCCTAGTCACGTTCCTTGCTGGGACCGAGGCGCGCACGCCCTCCCTCCAGTGAGAATCTCTCCGTTGCCCCGTCCTCCTCCAGAGCACCCCTTTTCCAGCATCAAGGCTCCCTTCCCCCGGATTCTGCTCCTCCCGAACCCAACCAGGCCACAGTTGAAGACACAGGCCACCTGAAGGCCGTGGTGGGCGTTATCGGTGACTGAGTGTCCTGTGAGCGCTGCCAGCTGTCACTGAGGCCAGACAGAATCCCTGACTCTCTTGGACTGTGACTCTTGTGCCTTCTACAGATTCTGGGAAGCAAAGCGTCCCCGCACCAGGGCCAGCTCCGCGGCGTGCGACTTTGCGCTGGTTATTGCTCTGCTGTCTCCGTCTTGAAATTCTTCTTAATTTTTCCACCGGGGTCTCCGTTGGGCCCACAGACTATGTAGCCAGCCCTGCTCCTCATCCAGGCTGCCGGGGCTGGGGTCTCTGCTCTTGTCACCCCAGACCTGCGCTCACGCCTGTCCTTCGCCCGGTGCCAGCAGGTGCAGCTCTCAGGCACGAGCACACCTGGATACCTCCTGCCCTCCTCCCTGGCACCTCCCCCCACTGCCACCTCCTGGGCCCAGATGACCCTCGGCCTGGATGACTGACGGCAGTAACTCCGGACCCTGGTGTCCTGGCTTCCAGGCCACTGCCCGCTCTGTGCATCAGCCACCCAGATCTTTCCAAATTCCTTGTCCTGTGTCCCTCACCTGCTTCCACCACTTCAGCGGCTCCCTGTGGCTTAAGTGATAAAGTCCAAGGCTCTGGGGCCCAGGACACGCAGGAAACACTTCCTGTGTGTGACAGACCAGCCCCTGCCTGTGCATCTAGAAACCATCCCGAGCCACGCCCTCCTCCCTTAACACCCCCCACCCGCTTCCTTCAGTTTCCAGAAAGAACCTGTTTTGTGCTCGGTGTCTCTGCTCACTCTCTGCCGCCGGGCGCCCTTCTCCACCTTCAGCTGGCTGACTCCTGTCACCTGCAGAACTCAGGGCCCACGGCCTCTCAGAGCAGCGGTCGGCAGCTGGTGTCCCGGTCTGTCCGGTCTCCTCAGCGTCCAGCACAACGCTTCCCGGGGCAGCAGGGCATGCCGACCCCTGGGGGCACCAAAGTCACTTCCCTCCCCCAGACCACGGCCTCTGGTTCATTCGTTTGGCGACACGTGCCAGCACTTACTCCTTGCCGGGCTCTGAGCTGCACCATGCAGCTGCGACCCACCACACAGCACGCTGCCCTCGGGGACGCTGGGGACGGCCAGCACGGGACAGGCGAGTACAGAGGAGTGTCCCATGGGGAAATGCCAAGGAGACAGGCCAGAGCAGGTCAGGGACACAGAGATGATGGGGTGCTGCTTCCCGCTGGGTCATCAGGAGCACCTCTCTGAGAAGGGGCCCTTGGGCAGAGGCTGGAGGAAGTGAGGAAGGAGCCCTGGTGGGGGAAGCGAGTTCCAAACAGAGGGAGCAGCCAGGCGAAGTGGAGGGGTGCGGGGCCGGGGTGGGGGACAGTGAGTGAGGGGGGCGGATGGCGGCGAGGGCGGGAGGCTGCAGCAGCTGCCCTGTGCTCTGCCCAGCGCCCGCCCAGCTCCTCCTCGGGCCGAGAGCTTGCAGCCCAGTGGCTCTCCCGGAGCTGCCTCATCCAAACCACACACCTTCCCGGGCCTGCTCAAGGCCCAACTCCCTGGCCTCAAGTGGGCAACTCTCAGGGCCCCCACAGTTCCAGAGCTCCTGTGGGTGGGCTGAGGCCATTGCTGGGGCTGCATCAAAGCCCAAGCCCCCTGTGCCCAGTCGAGCCTCCTCACTCCTCTCCAGGGAGGGAGAACTGTCCCCGTCGTAACTGGGGCTGTTACTATCGCCCAGGTGAGAGAGGGTGACGGCTAGGACCAGGCTGGCGGCAGTGGAGGAGGTGAGATTTCCTGAAGGTTGGGAGGACAGGATTTGCTAACGGGGGAGGCAGGGTGTGCCACATGGTCCCCAGATTCCCCTCCAGCCCCACACTCACCGAACCCACAGGGTTCATGGCAGCCTCCCTGAGTGAGGGCCCCACTCTTCCCAGCCCATCCCTGCTTCAGGAGGGAGAGGGTCTGGCCCGGCTGACCCCAGCTCCTTCTCCAAGCTTCTCCTGCAGCAGAGACAGTCAGGTGGTGGGCTGTCACTGCTCTGCGTTCAGGGTCACCCGCCTCAGCCAGCCTCACCCTGCCCTAAAGCCCACCTGCCTTTCTCTGGCCCCTCTCACTCTGCAGTGAACAGGTCCATCCAGCCAGCCCCCGCCCTCTGCCGCTGACCTCTCCACCACCTTCCCCACCGTCAGCGGAGCACCTTCCTCCTCCTACCCTGAGCCAGAGAAGCCAGGAGAGGGGGGCCCCCTCAGCTTCCCATCTCCCGCCCCATGCCTGTAGCAGGTGGCCTGTGTCCTGCTCCACACCTTCTCGGCCCTCCTGGGGTGTCACTTGTGCAGACAGCTTCTGCAGACTGAAGCATGCCCTCGGGGGCCACCAACCTCTCTGCTGGGCGGGAGGGCGGGGGCTGGACACGCGCAGCCTGCAGACACAGCAGATGGAGGGCGTGGGGGTCGTTACCCCAGGAGAAGCCTCATCCAACGGGAGGTGGGAGTCGGTAGATAGACACCCAAGGGCCCCACAGGATTGAGTCCCAGCTGCCACAGTGGCAACCAACTCAGTAAGACCACGCCCAGCTGGCTTGTCCTTTCTTTCTCTCATCTGTATTTCCTGAGGTCGCTTCCTTAATAAACCTGTCTCCAGGTTAAACTTGGAGTTTAACTTGCACGGAGCCTCGTCTCATGGTCTGCTTTGGGAGAGCCCAAACCAGGACCGGCCTTCTCCTCACTCAGTGGAGGAGGAGCCCTCCCCCCAGCCGGGCACGCTTGCCGCCTGCCCTGGAGCAGTGGTTCCTCCCACCGTCTGGAGGACTTGCCAGGATCCAGCCACACTCTCCTCTGTGTCCGCTTATCCCCTCTCCTCCGGATCATTCACGTAGGAATAGGCTCGAGTCTCTCCCACCAGGAGGGAAAAGTAAACATCCTTCAGCTCCACTTCCTTCTGGCTTCTGGACCACTGCCTATACCATAAACACTCCTCTGGTTTCCCTCCACCCTCTTGGGAGCCTCTTCTCAGACTCCCCTGCCAGATCCTCCTCCCCGGGGGGCTCCTCGGGCAGGCCCTGTGTCCCTCCACCCTCGTGTGGAGTGCTGTCTTCCTGGGGTCTGCCTTGCTGGAGTTTCAGGGCATCCGCTTCTGTACCGTGTCCACCCCAGACCACTCCCCCAAGCAAACACCCAGATGTCCAACCACCTGCGTTTCACGTCTGCTCGGGTATCCCAAAGGTACCACGAGATCAGCACATCCAACGCCTCCCCCTGCTCCTCCTGAGCTTCCCAGCGCAGCAGACGCACCAGTCCCCACCCAGGGAAGGCACAAGTCACAAACCACTGTGGCATTGTCCTTGACTCCTCTCTTTCTCACCCCAACATCCGATCTACACCAAATCCTCTAGATTTTGCCTCCTGAATCTTTTCTGAATCTGCCCATGTGTCCCTATCTTATCATCACCTCGCCTCATCCAGCCGTCTTCACTCAAACAGCATCCTAACAAGGGTTACCAGACAAAATAAAAGATGTACAGTTAAATTTGAATTTCAGATAAACAATGGCTTTTTTAACTACAACTATTTTCCAAATATTGCATGAGACATACTTACACTAAACAATTATTCCTGGTTTATCTGAAATTCAAATCTAACTGGACATCTATTTTTAATGTTCTTTTCTAGTTAGAATTCCATGAAATCATTGAAATATTTCAAGGATCACGCTGTGTTTTTACTTGCTAACGCTGGCATTCCTAATTTTAACTCATCAGGCTGTGACCTGATGGCCTTGTTCAAACAAAATTTGCTAAGTAGACCATGAAGTTAACCATATTGTGTCGCTAGATCCACTACTTTAAAAAAATCATACAAGGAGATACAGTAAAAAACTCAATAAGTAAATTAAAATGGAAGACAAAATTAGTCAAATAATCCGAAAGAAAGCAGAAAGGAAGAAACAGGGGAATGAATAATAGAGGGAAGAAGTAGAAACCAAATAGTAAAATGAAAGCTCTAAATCCAAACATATCATTAATTACATTAAATGTAAATGGTCTAAACATATCAATTAAAAATTAGAAATTATCAGAAGGAACAAAAAATAAACAAGACCCAATAATATGCTGTCTATAAGAAACCTACTTTAAGTATAATGATATAGCTAGGCTAATAATTTAAAAACATTTTCAAATAGTAATCAAAAGAGATGTAAAGTGACTATTTTGGTATCAGACAAGTTATATTTCAGAGTTAGAAAAATTATAAGGGATAAAGAGGGACACTGTACATGATAAAACGGTCAATACACTAAGAAGACATGACACCCTTACGTCAGTACGCACCTAACCACAGAGCTTCAAAATACCTGAATGGAAAACTGGTAGAAGCGAACGCAGAAAAAGACAAAATCCACAATTATAGTTGGACATTTCAACACTTCCCTTTCAGAACTGATAGTAAACATACTCAGATCAGCAAGGATACAGAAGTATTAAACAAAACTATCAACAAACTGGATCTAATTAACATTTCTAGAACACTCCACCCATCAACACCAGAATACACATTCCTTTCAAGTGCACTTAGAACAGTCACCGTACCCCACGTCATAAAACAAACTTTAACAAATTAAAAAAATTAAAGTCATACAAAGTATATTCTCTGACCATAATGGAATTAAATAAAAAGTCAATAACAAAAAAAAAACCTGATAAATCTCTACACATTGGAAATAAAAGAATACACTGATAAATAATCCATGGTTCAAAGAGGATGTCCAAGGAATATTAGAAGATATTTGAACTGAACAAAAATAAAACTATGGCTGAGCCTGGTGGCTCATGCCTGTAATCCTAGCAATCCTAGGAATCCTCTGGGAGGCCAAGTTGGGAGGATCGCTTGAGGTCAGGAGTTCGAGACCAGCGCGAGCAAGAGTGAGACCCCTTCTTTACTAAAAAATAGAAAAATTAGCTGGCATGAAGGCATGTGCCTGTAGTCCCAGCTACTTAGGAGGCTGAGACAAGAGGATCACTTAAGCCCAGGAGTTTGAAGTTGCTGTGAGTTATGGTGATGCCACTGCACTCTAGCCTGGGCAACAAAATAAGACCTTCTCTCAAAAAATAAAATAAAATTACAACAAATCAAAATTTGTGAGATGCAGTTAAAGCAGCATTTAAAGAGAAATTTATAATATTAAACATTTATATGGAAGAAAAGAAAGGTACCAACATATCAATCCAAATTCCATCTTAAGAAACTACAAAACTAGGAAAAAATAGCAAAATAAACCCAAAGCAAGAAGAAGGAAGAAATTAAGAAAAGAGCAGAAAGCAATAGAATTGAAAAATGGAAAACCATTGGGAAAATCGATGAAACTGAAATCTGTTTCTTTGAAGAGACTGATAAGACTGATAGACCTCTAGCCAAATTGACAAAGGAAGAAAGAGAGAAGACAAATTACCAGCATTTGAAAGAAAGAGGGTAGATCGCTATTCCCGATGTCGGCCCTGACGTTAGAAGGCCAATGGGAGAATGCTATTACTAACTCTGCACACGCAAATTCAACAACTTAGATGAAATGGACCAACCAATTCCTTGAAAGCCACAAACTACTAAAACTCACCCAAGAAGAAACACTGAAGAGTACTGTATCTATTACATAGGACTTTCTAATATTAAAGAAATTAAATTTATAATTTTAAACCTTCCAAAAAAGAAATCTCCCAGCCCATATAGCTTTGCTGGCAAATTTAGCCAAATATTTATAGAAGAAATAACACCAATCTCTTCCAGAATACAGAATAAGGAATGTTTCCCAATGTATTTTATAAGGCCAGCATTACCCTGATACCAAAACCAGATATAAACAGTACAGGAAAAGATAACTACAGATGAATATCCCTCATGAACATACATAGGAAAATCCTCAGCAAAACATTAGCATATAGAATTTAATAATATATAAAGTGAATAAGACACCGCGACCAAGTGGGGTTTATTGCAGGAATGTAAGGTTGATTCAATATTTGAAATTCAGTCAGTGTAATCCACCGTATTAGTACATTAAGGAAGAAAAACCACATGATCATATCGAGGAAAGCAGAAAAAGCACTTGACAAACTTCAACATCCGTTCATAGTAACAGCTCTTAGCAAATGAACAATGGAAAAGAACTTCCTTAATCTGATAAAGGCATCTACCAAAAAAAGAAAACAAAAAAAACCCCTACAATTCACACCATACTTAATAGGGAAGGAATGAATGCTTTTCTCTAAGACCAGGAGCAAGACAGGGAAGTCCTAGCCAGTGCACTGAGGCAAGAAAACGAAATAAGAGGCATACCGATGGGGAAGGAAGAAGTAAAATGGTCCTTCTTCGCAGACGACGTGTTGTCTATGTAGAAAATCTGAGCCAGGAACCGTGGCTCAGGCCTGTAATCCCAGTGACTTTGGTGGCTGAGGCAGGAGGATCACTTGAGCCCAGGAATTTGAGGCTACAGTGAGCTGTCATCAGCCATTGCACTTTAGCTTGGGTGACAGAGCAAGACCCCCTCTCTAATAAAAAAAAAAAGAAAGAAAGAAAGGAAAGAAAATATGGAATCTACCCAAATAGCTCCTAGAACTAATAAATGAGTTGAGCAAAGTTACAGAATATAAGGTCAACACACAAAAACAATCCTATTTCCATATACCAGCAATGAACACTTGGAAATCAAAATTTTAAAAAACAACACCATTTACAATAGTTCCCCCAAACGAAATACGTAGATATTAACATAACAAAACGTGTGCGAGATCTGTATGGGGAAAACTACGAATGCTGATGTAAGACATCCAAAATCTAAATAAAATTCTCATACACTGCTGGTGAGAATGCAAAATGGTACAGCCACTCTGCAAAACTGTTTGGCAGTTTCTTATAAAGTTAAATATACCACTGTCATACGACTCAGCAATCCCACTTCTAGATATTTACCCTATAGAAATGAAAACTCATATTCACAGGAAAAACTGTAGATGAATGTCTATAGCAGCTATGTTCATAATCACCAAAAATTGCAAACAATGCAAATGTCCTCCAAGAAGTGAATGGATAAACAAACCGTGGTCCCTCCATGCCGCGAGATTCTACCCAGCAATAAAAAGGCACTACTGATACACGCGACAACTTGGATAAATCTCAAAGGCATTGAGCTGAGTGACAGAAGCCAGTCTCAGAAGGTCATATACTGTATAATTCCATTCATGTGACATTCTGGAAAAGGCAAAACTATAGCAATGCAGAACAGATTAGCGGTTGCCAGGGGTTGGGGTAGGATTTCCAAGGGTCAGCACAAGGCATTTTGGGGGCTAATGGAATCGTTCAGTGTCCTTATTGTGGTTACATGAAACTGTACATATGTTAAAACTCATAGGACTCTCTGCACCCCCCAAAAGTCAATTATACTGTATGTTAAGTTTTTTAAACAATTTTTAGTCCGAGTGTGATAGCTCACACGTGTAATCCTAGCACTTTGGGAGGCCGAGGCAGGAGGATCGCCTAAGCCCAGGAGTCCAAGGCTACAGTGAGCTATGAATGACGACACCACTGCATTCCAGCCTGGGCAACACAGCAAGACCTTGTCTCCAAAAAAATAAAATAAGTAAAAAATTAAAAAACAATTTTTAAAAATTTGATCACATCACTTTCCTGCTGAAAACCTTAATAGTTTCCCAGTGGTCTTGGGCAAGAGGGGAAGTCTTCATCAGCAGGGTGTCTAGCCCACCTGCCTCCTCTCCCGACAGCAGCCCTTTGCTCTGAGCCCCAGGCACAGCCTTTTCCTGCTTCCTTGAAACTTCTCTCCTGCCTCAGGGCCTTTGCCCATTCTGGGTCTGCCCCTTCCCTGCAGCCTTTCCCTTCTGCTCCTTGCAGCCAGTTATTGAGAGTTTTGGGGAGAGAGTATGCTAAGAGGTGCCCTCGACTTGTTCTCCCCAGAAGCTGGGGGGCAGCTCTCCGCCACGCCCACCCCATCCAACCCTCCCCTCCTCGGCTCCCCTGAGCTTGCCATGGTGCCCCAGGACCATGCACTAATAACCTACATTATAAAGTAAACCTCAGAACACACCCCTGGCCGGTGGTCTTCAAAGTTGTGCGCCTCAGAACCTCCGGGGGGTGGGCGCTGCAGATGAGCGTACATACAGGTCCACCACCCCCACGCCACCCACCCCCCCCCCCGCCCCAAGAGCTTCCCACGCAGGTCTGGGGCCGCCTATCCGGGCATCTGCATTTCAGCATGACCCCAGCGGCCTCGGTAGCAGGGAAGCCGGCCTTGCGACCACCACTCGGGGGACAGCGCCGATTTCCCGTTCCCCTCCCACCCTGCACCCCTGTCGCAGGCGGCCACGTGGCCCAGACGCCTCAGAACGACACCGATATGCTCTGCGCAGCGAGCGCGAGGCCAAGCCCCTCTTTAGAAGCAATTTGAAAACCTCTCCTTTATTCCTTTGTGCGGAAAAAGGAAAACAGGGCTGATTTGTTTTCACATAATTCACTGGGGCTCGGGGGCGCACGGGAAATGGTAGATTTGCGCGCACGAGGCGATCTGCTGAATCCCAGCGCGGGCGGTGCCGGCGCGATTGTTTGCGGCCCAAACGGAGGCGGGTCGGCCTGGGCGGCGCGGGCTGGAGAGGGGAACGCAGCCCAGGTGGGGAGGGCGCACCGCGCACGCTGGGTGCAGGGGGCCGGGCTGGGGTGTCTCCGCGCTCCGCCCCAGCCCGAGTGAAGGCTGGTGGTGGCCAGACTGCAGGGCTCGCAGGGACACCTGCCCACCAGGCTGCGCCTCGTCCTTCTTGCCGTGCGCCACCCCTCCTCCCACCCTGGCAGAGATCTCACAGCTGCCCTCCTCCCGCTCCGGGGGGCCTCCAGCGCCAGGGCTGGGCAGGGGCGGAGGCGGATGCCTGCCAGAGCTGCTGGGTGGGCGCGGGACGAGACGGAAAGGCCCCGTGGAAGATTCCCACCACCACAGGGCTGTTTCCAGAAGGCCCCTGAAGCTTCCTGGAAGGGTCCAGTCATCCAAGGGAGAGCCAAGGCACCAAGGGGTGGGTGTGCGGGATGGGAGAAGCAGGCTGCCAGGCCTGAGGGCAGTTCTTGGGGAGACCACCCCAGACTCTACTGTGGGTCTCTGTGTCCCAGCCCTTGTACCCGCCACACATATCCAGCACCCTAGCCTTTCTCGCATCTCCACAGTGCCCACCCTGTCCAAGTAGCTTCCTTGCCGGCCCCTGGCTTCCTCACCTGCCCTCTACACCCAGTTTCCCTCAGAAGCCACAGGCTCGTCAGGCCCTGTCACTCTCCTGATCAGACCCCTCCGCCACCTCCTGTGAGTAAAACAGTGCACAGGAGGCCTGCGCCCCTCACAGCCCCCTCCCCATGAGTACTGCACTTCCACTTCCTCGGCCTCTTTGCTGCTCCTCAAACAGGCCAACCTCCCTCCTGCCTCAGGACCTTTGCACGGGCTACCCCTCTGCCTGGATGCCCCAGACATTCACATGGCTCCTTGCTTACTTCAGGGCTCTGCTCAAATGTCACCTTCTCCTGACCACCCCATATAAAAAGCATAACCCCCATCACCCCACTCACTGTCTCCCTTCCTTGTCCGCAGCATTGACTGTCATCTAAACCTTGTCTGACGCCAGCTCCATGAGGAGAGGATCTTCGCTATGGTCACTGCTGTGTCCCCAGCACCTACAGCACCTAGAGCAGTGCCTGGCACACAGTAGGAGCTTGGTCCATATCTGTTAGATGAACACGAACTCCTCCTCCCACAGCACTTTCTCACCCTCCTCATCCTCGAGCCCCACGCTCACCAAGGAGGAGGTTGCATCTGGAAGGGGGCAGGTCAGGCAGGAGTCAGAGCGTGAGCCACTGCCGCCAGACACAAGCCTGGGGCCCAGGCCAGGCTCTTGTCCCCCAAATCTCACGTCTCATTTCCTCGGCAGTGTGATTACCCTCACCAGTGTGATTACCCTCTCCTGTGTGATTACCCTCGCCTGTGTGATTACCCTCGCCAGTGTGATTACCCTCGCCAGTGTGATTACCCTCGCCAGTGTGATTACCCTCGCCTGTGTGATTACCCTCACCTGTGTGATTACCCTCGCCAGTGTGATTACCCTCGCCTGTGTGATTACCCTCGCCAGTGTGATTACCCTCGCCTGTGTGATTACCCTCGCCTGTGTGATTACCCTCGCCTGTGGCTTACCGAAGCTGTTCCTCTCCCCTGGGGTTGCCCCGTAGGGCGGCTGCCTGACACCTGCTGGGTGAAACAAGAAGAATCATTATGGTACCTACTACTGTGCCAAAGCTCGGCCATGTCACCTCACGGAGCCTCACAGTAACCCTGTAAAGTTTGTACTCTGTCCCCATTTTATAGATGAGGAAACAGAGGTCCAAGAAGGTAATGACAGGCCCAGGAGCACACAGGGAGCAAGATTCCTACCCAGGATGCTGAACTGGGGCACCTGTTTCCCTGATGCCACATGCCCAAGTTCCAGTCAGCCCACAGATCGTGAACCTCCGGGCCCTGTGAGTCAAGAACTGCCTCCTTACTGTTCCCCACCCCCAGCCAAGTGGCCCCTACATTACTGCACAAGCCGTGATTGTTTGTGAGGGACAGGGAAGGAACTTTGTTTACTGAGTTCCTGCCATGAGCTGGTTATCCCACCGAGCGCTGTACATGCATCACCTCCGTGAGCCTCTCCATGACCCCATTACACGGATGAGTGGACTAAGGCCGCACAGGTTAAGTAATGTGTCCCACCCAATCCCCTAGTGCAGGGCAGAATGTGGCTTCCAGACGGCCTCAATACCCTGAGGTCATCTGCTGGGTTCCTGAGGCTTCCCTGCCCTCCCCCCTCAAACCCCAATGCCCCCTGCCTGGGAAGCTGCCCCCTCCGGCCCTTGGTGGGCAAGACAGAGAGAGAGAGAGGCAGGCTGGGCCGGCCACGAGAGGGCGGCAGGGGAGGCTGCGTGTTTATTAATTTTCTGCCTCGGTGGGTCTGCAGCCCCAGCCGGAGCCTGCAGAGTTGCCATCCAGTCTGTTAAATAATTCTATCTGGGAAGAACCTGGCATGCAGGGACCGTGCTGATGGACCTTTAAAATTTAATTGCCGTGCTAAATGAGATTAGATGTGGGGAGGCGGGCGGGGCGAGCCCAGGGAAGGGAGGGCTGTGTTTGAGGAGGCGGGGGGCGTAGAAAACAGAATTCTGTCAGCCCCTCTCAGCCCCGGCAGCCCACACCTCCCAGCTGCCAGCCCCCAAACCTCCCCGCACCTGGCACAGCCTCGGCTCCCTGTGGCCTCCCTCCTGGCCCCTTTGTGCCCAGCTGCAGACGCCTCTGCGTCAGCTCCCCACACTGGACAGCTTCTCCTGAGCGCTGCCCACATGGCCGCCTCCCGGCCTCTGCTCGGAGGCCTCTCAACTTGGGGTGCCGTCTCCCTTCGCCGGCTAAAACTCTTCTCATCCTTCAAGGCCTCACCGAGAGCCGCAGCTCCAAGAAAGCCCTCCCGGACGCCAGGCCCCGCCAGTGCCCCCTCAGTGGGCTGGGCCCAGCAAGGAGAGACAAGCTCCCTTTGGGTCCTGAGAAATGCAGGGCCCAGAGGTCCTGGACATCGTCAGCTGGGTCCACCGGGTATCGTGTGACTGGGTGATGTTTTGAGATCGTATCTCTCCTCTTCTCTTTCAGCTAAGTAAGCAGGCAGCTCTGGCTTCCCTGCCCCAGGAGCGGGGCCTGATGAGGCCCAGGCGGCTGCCAGGGACAGAGCTGTCTGTCCTGTCCTCTCTCTGCACCCCTGCTCCTGGTCCTCCTCACATCACTGAGACCCGGATCCTTCTACCTTCCATCTGGCTTTCCCTCAAAGCAGCCCTTACACCCCCACACACCCCAGAACCGCCACTGCCCGCACCGACCAAGGCTCTGCCCACCAGCCACCCTCCTCTCTGTCCCCAGCCCCTTTCTCTTTCCTCAGTGAAGCCTCTACGTTTCTGTGCTGAAAAATAAAGTCGCCCATTTCCCAGAAAATCATCCCTGTCAAGCTACACAGCTCCAAACCTCTGAGCTCCTCGATTCCCCAGGCATTTGTTCAGGGCCTGCTGTGTGCCAGGCACAGTGCTAAGGCCTGCAGACACATCAGCGAACAAGACAGACAAGGTCCCTGTCCTTGTGGAGCTGACATCCTGGTGCAGAGAAACAGAATACTCCAGAGAACAAAAAGTGAGCAGGATCGTCGTGGAAAACGTGACGCGCTATGCAGAAAAGAGAGCCCAGGTGAAGGAGTGGCGGGGTGGCTATGGTGGATGGGGTGGGCCGGGGGAGCAGTCTGGGGAGGTGACACCTGAGCTGAGACCCGGTGCAAAGCTTTGCAGGAAGGAACTCAGTAGGAGTAAATCTAGGAATACAGGACTTGGTAGGTGTAAAGGCCCTGAGGTAGAGTGTGCTTGGAGGGTGGGAGAGGCAGGCCTAAGAGCAGGGTTGCTGCTGAAGGGTAGGAAGGGGAGAGAATGATATGAGATAAGGTTGGCATTTTGACCCCTAAACCGTGGCTCATCCAGGGTCCTCCCCAGGACCTGTTTGGAGAGGGGTCCTTGGACCTCACAGTCAGGCCAGATGGGCTCGCGCTTGGTGCCGAGGTCAGAGAGCTGATAGGGCAGCCACGTGTGATAGAAATGAGGTCAGCAGGTATTGTCCCCTAAACAGCCCTGGAAGACTGGCAGGCCCCAGAAGGGAATTCTAGAAGGCGAGAGGGTCAGGAGCCAGGGCAGCAGCGCAGCTTCTGGGCCTCTTTGGCAGACCCGCAGAGCAAGAGCTGACGCATTTCCCATCCAGACGCAGACCAGCTCCTGTCCACGGGCCCTCGCCCTAGCCGAGGGCCTCACCATCCTTGTGTTCCTTTCTCTGACCTGTGGCTGCTGCTCCTGCAGCATTTCTGCCGACACGTGGCCGCCTGTGTCCGGCACTGCGCACAGCCTTCTCTGCAGGCCACCGAGCTTCCTCCGTCACACCCGCTGCCTCTTCCCCAGACCTCCCTCCTGGGGAGGCACCAGCCAGAATGCTCCAGCCTCCCCGCTCATCCCAGCAGCATATGCGTCGGGCTGCTCCCCAGCTGCTGGCCAAGGGCTTGGGGCCAGGGCCAGGCACGGTACTGTCACCCAGGGCCAGGGGCCACGCTCACAGGCTGCAGGCTGTGTGTAAAGGAGAAGCAGGGGCTGCAAACCCAAAACCCGCCCCCTCGCCGCACTCTGCTTAGGACGGGCCTGGGGTGGCAGCCGTGGTCACTTTGCCATGGAGATGTCCCAGCATTTTCAATGGCAAAGCTCTTTTCTCAAATGAAATCTAAGTAGAATCGCAATGCGTGAACCAGATAAAAGTCGTATTCTGTGTTTGATATATTCACATGTGTGCCATATTCTTATTATAACAAGAGAAAGCAATTATAATAAGGTTAGATAAGATGAGAACAAGGCTGTTTGTGGCATATAAGACAGAAATAAGGGATTATCGGTGACAGTTGCCACCCTGCATCGGCTCGGCCTCCACCTTGTTTCTGCGCGGTGTTTGTGTTGTGTGCTATTACTTACTCAAACAGGTAAGTAATGGCAAATTAGAAGAGGGCTGTTTCTTGTATGACCCCTCCTTGCAATGCTCTTCAATTAAATACAGATGTAGGAGAATCTTTAGCCCCAGGTCCACTCAGATCAAACCATCTGGTGATTTCAAATGGGATAAAAGTTCAGTAACACAATTGCCAGCACACATTTGTTTTTAAATACTGTTTTATCATAACCATGGTATTGAAAATGAACTTTGAGTCAAATATTTGTTACCTCCAGGGTACCCCAGGGATCTGCAGACATGGCTTGGAAGCCACCAGTTTAGTGACCGCATCTCACTTGCCATCCTTTTGCTTGGGGCCAGGGGCCCTGCCCCGAAGCCCAGCTTATTGTCCTTCCCAAAGACTCATACAAGCTCAGCTTTGGGAAGGAGCCCATGGCCACGCTGTCCAAAGCTCACCTTCTGCAGGAATCCCTCCATGGCCCTTGACGGCTAGCCCTTCGGCCTCTGCTTGAATACCCAGAGTGACGGAGAACTCACCATCTCATGGGGCCACCTCATCTGCTGCATTATCGAGCAGCTCTAATTGTTAAACTTCTCTTCCTCTCTGAACCTGTCTCCTTATCTACTGGAATGGACGTAATAATATAATATTTATCAAGCTGGACTCTGTGAAGATCGAATAAGGTGACAGACGCAAAGCCCCAGGACACTGAGTCGGCACATCCTACGTGTTCAACGGTGTTTAGTCTCGTGCCTTCCTTGCCCTCCAAAGCCCCTCGTTGAGAGGGGTGGACGGCTTTGTGCCCGCAGGGACAAGTGCACAGAGTGGGCTGTGCTTCGTGCGTGTGGGATGGGGCAGCGCGTGATCTTCCGGGAGGCCCCGAGGGAAGCCTGTCTGGGAGGCAGCGCGTGGGAGTGAAGAGGGCCTGTCCCCCGCGAGCTTCATCAACTCCACACCCCCACACCCCGTCCCGATTCCCGGCCCACCCCCACCCCCACTGGCCTCAGAGCCTCGTCTGTCTTCCCTGCTGTCACCCGAGCTGGAGCCTGTGGCGGAGGCAAGGGGATTAAATTCCAGGGCCGGCCGCACCCCCGCCAAGGAGCTGGCACTTCATTACCCGCCGGCCCAGCTGTCTGCGGCCATCGATTGGGCCTGGCCCGAGCGACCTCCGATCGATGGGCAGCATGTTATTTACTGGATTCTGTCCTGAGCCAGCTGCGGCCAGAGCGCCCGCAGCCCAGGGTGTATCTCTGAGATCGAGCCACCAGCAAACCCCGGGTGGGAAGGAAAGCAGAGTAGGTGGCAGGGGGCACTGTGCCAGGAGTCAGGGGTCCTGGGCTCAGCCCAGTGTGCTCGGCTGACCTTGGCCGAGGCCTCTGGGCTTCCCCCTCCTGGCCTCAGTGTCCTCTGTGAAGGGTTGCAGCAAGATTTGCACATGGGGCAGCCGGCAGGGGCCATCGGGTCGTGAAGATGGGTGGGGGCGGGGAGGGGCCACGCTGCTGCTCCCAAACGTTCCCCCGGCCGGCACATGAGTCCAGGGCTGCCAGGAGAGCAGCTGCTCTGTGCAGGGCCAGCCTCAGCCACTGGAGGATGGAGTTGGTGGACAAATGCCCCAGCCTCCTCCTTCCCGTGGCCTCCCTGTTCCCCGGCAGGTGGAGCCCGGGTGCCCACAGCGGCGCCAGCTCAGGCCTCACCTTCACGGCTCCTGCTCCTTCCTGTCCCTGCCCCCCTCCTGCTGCCGGGGCTCCCCTCTCAAACACGCAGCCTCAGGCTCCGCTTTGGGGGAGCTAGAGCAGCTCGTGTGGAGGACAAGATTTGGATGGGAAGTCTCCCATTTTCAGGGGGCCCAACAAAACCAGTCTGAGAACTGGTTTTGACACACGAGCCGTGGGCTCGCAACTAGGTGACATCAAGTCCCTGGGGGGTCAAGCATTCTGTTCATGTCACTTCCTCAACATTTGTTGAGCACTAGTGTATTCCCCGCACGGGTGGCTGTGAGGAGGCCCAGGGCAACTCAGAGACGGCCCCACTGGTGTGCGCTCTTCCAAGAAGGTGTCCACAGCGCCTGGGGAGGGGATCCAAGCCCCGGAATCCTGACCGCAGGGGTGGCTGGGGGAGGTTGCACTTGAGATGGGCCTTGGCAGAAGCAGAGGGCGTGGAGAGACGGGCACAGGATTGCTGGAGGTCACCAGCGGCTGCTCCAGCCCCTTTGGAAGGTCAGCCTGGTGAGGACCACATGATCCCCATGGCCTCCGCTGATTGGACCAGGGCAGACACCTGACTGAGGGCCACCAGTCGCTAGTGACAGAGGCTGCCTCGGCCTGTGGCTTGGCCTGGAATCTGCTCAGGAGCTTGAGCTGTCCAGAGTGCTGTGGATGGGCAGTCATCCGCGGATCTGCGGAGCAGGGTCAGAGGAAGTGCCAGGAGCAGGCGCAGGGAGAGTCAGGGCCCTGTGAGGTCAAAGCCATGAGGCATGAGCAAGACGGAAGCCGGCTGGTGGGGAGAAGAGTGGAGCGTCCACAAGTGGGGGGACACCCCTGTGTCTCTGGGGTTGGATATTTGGAGGATTGGTATATAGAACGGGGGCGGAGACCATAAAATCAGGCTGGGGCCAGATTACGGGAAATGCTCTGATCAGATAGATGCGTACCCTAGACTGACCTGGGCCCAGTGCGCAGGACAGACTGGCGCAGCAGAGAAATGTCACGGGCCTGAGCCGGGACAGGGGCGTGGGAGAGGCGGGCACAGAGCTGCTGCTCTGGGGACCACACGGCCCCAGCACAAGCACAGCAAGGATATGGGGGACAGAGAGAACAGGGGCTGCTGTTTCCAACTCAGGCAACCAAGAGAACCATGGGGCCATTGACCTAGAAAGAGAAACTGTTTTTGGTTGGATGGGTTTGGGCTGCGGTTTGAAGATAAAACTGGCCCAGGTGGTTGGAAGTGCTGATCTGGAGCCCAGCAGAGAAGCTGCCGGTTCAAATCAACTTAGGAGGCGTCCGTGTGGAGGGGGCCACAGGGGAAGACGAGTTCTCCAAGAGAAGGTCATGGCTAGTTGCCCACCCCCATCCACTCCGTGTGCCCAATAAACAAACTCACCTTCGCAGCCTCCCTCGCAGCCAGAGACCACCACGCGACATCTTTGGACAGCCGGGCCAGCCCAGGACGCCCACCTCCAGACTCCTCCTCACGTGAAAAAGAAAACGCGTCAGTCAAGCCTTCCTTACTTGCAGCTGCGCATACCCGGAGGACTCTGCCTTCAAGGGTGGTCCCTGGGGCGTTAGACAGCAAGAGGGCAGAGCACTAGCAAAAGCACTGGAGATGGGGGTTGACGTGGGCAGAGGCCTGGGAGCACGCACAGCCACGCTGAGGCAGCCTCCCTCAGCAGGGGCGCTGCACAGGCTGCCCGAGGGCAGACCCTGGGGTCAGAGGTCAGGGTTGCTGGTGACTCCTTAAAGCTACCAGCTGGGGGCTGAAGGCAGTGTGTGGGGGAGGGGAGGAGGGGAGGAGGGTGGGAGAGGAGGAAGTGGAGGCCATGACTATGAAGTCCTGGCTCCCAAAGCCAGGGGGTCAGAGAGAGGTGAGAGTGTGCTTATCTGACGTGGAGGCCCCGCTGAATTTCTTCCTGGCACTGCCCCCACCCTGGGTGAAAGACAGGAATTGATGGTAGGAGAATGTACTTTGTTTTGTGTGGAACAAATTGTTTGAGATTAGAAAAATGCGTTCTCTTTGATTGTAACTAATGCCATTTGCTTCTGTAACCGTGCTTGCTTTTAGTTGTTTGTTAAATATAGGAGTGAGACCAGCAGTGACTCCATGACAAGCTGAATTTCCTGAAATAGGCCTAAGTTTCAGTTTCCCCCAAAACCAAAATGCGGACCAAAACTGGCGCCGGCGCGAAAATTGAAAATCCCGAGGCTTGGAGCCAACCACTCAGGAGTCAAAACAATCTGCCACTTTCAAAGGGACCAATGGACTAAGGGGGGAGGGGGGATCGTGTGCCCAGCGTGTCGTGTGGAACCTGCGTGTCGTGTGCCACCGGTGTGTCGTGTGCAAAAAAAAGTATAAAAGCTTCACTTTTACCCCAGGGCGGGGTCCTGGTTCATAGGGGAGGCCTTGGTGCTCTGGGACTTGGACCCTAGCTCGAGCTAGTCAATAAACTCCTTTGCCATTTGCAGCCTCGGTGGCTCTGCCTCTCTGTTCTTGGGGCCGAGGGGAACCGGAGCTAACAAATCTATCTTACAGTCCGTTTTCTGAGGAATCTAGTCTAAGACACCCAGGCTTGAATTTAGAATTCTGGGACTCCCCGTAGTTCCATAGCAGAATGTGGCAGAGTGAGGAGAGCCAGCTCTGGGTCCCATACCACAGTCTACTCTTCTTCTTTTTCCTGAAAATACAAGGCTCCCCAGGCTCCAGCCCCACACCCTTCTCTGAAAACAGCCACCTGTGGGTTATCCTAGGCCCAAGAGTGTGCACAACAGCAGCAGGGCATACCCTTGGGAGCATGGGCCCCAGGGCGAAGTCCACGCAAGCTTGGAAGCAGGCTGCGGCCATTTGTGTCCGGAATTCAGGATCCCAAGTACCTAGAATGTAGTTTAGAAGAAGCGGTGCGAGCTCTGAGGGTAGGTCTATTCCCTTGGCTTCTCAGGCCCTTTGTCCCATGAAGCGGGGGATGGTGGAGCAGGTCCCTCTAAATCATAGAGCCCAGGGCAGAGTCCTCATTTGCCTGGATCTAAGGGTGGGAAAAATTTTCTACGTTATTTAAACCACTATCATTGGTGTCCCTGTTAAAAGCAGCCAGAAATCCACATTTTAACACATACAGTTGAGTTCCTGTGCTTCTGTGCCCATCTTCTTAAAAGAGAATAATATGTCTCATAAGAAGGGACTTCATCCATGAAAAATAAGTTGGTTATCCTCAGGGCCCAGAATATACTGCTGTTTTCTCCATTTTAATGA
>CAUYSK010035949.1:0-45136 GCA_963575035.1 Avahi laniger
ATGGGGGGCGAATCTACAACTAGGGGACACGGGGAGCACTGAAGGGAGGGAAGGGCACGCCTTTAACCTGCATTTGGGGAAGGCAAAGACATGAAGTGTAACTAGAATGTTTGTACCCTCACAATACCTTGGAATAATAATTAAAAAAAAAAAGAAATATAATACAACAATAATGATTTATTCATTAAAAAAAAGACTATGATGAAAAGTCATTAGAAGAAACAATGTAGAAGATGTAACTAAAATACAGGTGGGAAGACTGTTTGAAACTTTTGGAAAATAGTCCAGAAATCACATCTTTTGTTATTTTTATTAATTATTTTTTAAAATATTTCTAAGTCCATCTCCCACCATGCCGTCAGGGCCTGTTTTGTCTGAAGAGAGAGCCTAATACCTAAGCCTGCTGCTTATTTGACTCCTGTTAAAAGCAGTCTGTGAGAAGGGGTCTTTCTGGCGTCCTGAAGATGCTATGTTATGCTGCTGCTCCTGTGATATCGTCAATAAAACAAGGCATCGCAGAATCTTGGGGCTAATATATTTTACCTAAACATATTTAGTTCTGAATGCGGATGGTTTTTTATTCTGGGAAATATCAGTAGGAACACGTGAAAAATAAACATCAAATAAGCCTTTTTGTTCTCCTTTACCTCTCCCATTTTCTTCACATTAGAGTTCTGAAAGTTGCCTAAACTAATGTGCCAATTAGAAAGCACTTTTCTTCAATATTTCAAAACTGCTGATTGCAGCAACACAAAGATAGCTATAATTGTAAAAAAAAAAAAAAAAGTGGTACACATTGGAAGATTTCCACTTTCTAGTTTAAAAATATTCTTAGCACACAAATTTAACACTTAAAACAATGCCTATCACTTTGCTGGGTCTTAATAAATACCTGCTGTTGAGTGAATCAGGCAGGCTGTCTTCTACGCTTCCATGGCATTTTACACCTGCCTCTGATATAGCATCCATTGTATTGCATAATGATCACACATTCTCATATTTGTCACCTTAACTAGACTGCACATTTAGTTCATTTCTGTATCCAAAGGACATAACAAAGTGCTTGACACATGTCAGGCACTGAATAAATATTTTTTGACCAAAAGACATAAAGAACATATATTTTCCACTGTACTGCCGACACAGCTAGCTTTTCATGGCCCTTGTGTGTACAGTAATTGCAAGAGTGCCTCTCGAAACTTGCCCCACATCCCTTAATGGGATTTCTAACATTAGAGGTGAATCTCAAGGACCAAATATCCCCAGGAATGATAATACTATAAATTCATAATACAGTATGGATTAATGGTATCAGATCATTTCCAGGAATGGATTTTGATGGCTGAATTGAGGATACTAAGAACAGTGGAACCTTTTATGCCTAGTCACTGGATGTTCAGTATGAGAAATAGGACTGAGAGACCCTAGTATGTCTTGGCCTTTGCTCGTGATGATGTATACGAGGGATAGTGAATAATAAACAAAACTGCCACTAATTCTAGAAGGTAAAGACATATAATATATAGATATCATCTTTAATGTGAATGCATTTAAATTATATTGATTTTTCTAGTGCTGGTATATATTCAGAGATCTATAATTTATTACTTATCCATGTTTGCTTGGTCTCTATATGTCTTTTGTTGCCTGTATTTGGTAATTTGATTGTCTATTGATAAGGAGATAAAGGAAGAAATTGAAATTAAACATGCATAATATATAACTTAGCTGACAAAAGGTCTGGTGATACAGGCTGTTTTTTGCCTAATATAGAAATTACCAATAGAGTAGAATCCAATATTATGAGATTTTAAGCAGTGATTAGAATTAAATATTAATGGTAATTTATAAATGTCATGGATTTAGAAGTGATTAAACTATATGTTCCTTAATTTTTTGAAGTTATGAGAATTTTACATAATACATACTTTTCTTAGCCTAACAAGATATTAAGAGATAATATCAAAGAATTGAAACATCATATTTATGTGTTCTTAAGATCTCATTGTGTTCTGCATTTAAATGCGTTTCTTCAATATAGCAACTCCAGGGATCAGCTGTAACAATTTTTAGTAAGAAATGGAGCAAAAAATAATTTAATTGATTTTCTCCAGTCTGTCAGAAGACTTGGAAGCAAGTTGGTATAACAGGAAACTCACCACTCTAAGAATTGAGTTGCAGAATTCAGTCCAGTTCTGTCACTGCTTAGTGACTACAGACAATTGACTTAATTGAACTCAAGAAATGTTTACTGAGAGTTTACTACACACCTTGCATAATGTTAAGCACTGAAAACACAAAGATGAATGAGACACGGTATCTCTTCTGTTCCTCATTGTCTGCATTCTTGAAAGATGTGAGCAATTTACACAGTGAAGATAATCCAATCAAAAGGCACAGCGTGAACAAGGTCATAAAGACTTGAAAATGTCCTAATCTATTCCTCATTGTTGGGGTAAAGTAAGTGTCCCACTGGGAATGAAAGATAGCATACATTAGAAAAGATTGCATTGAAGTGTGATAGCATGAAGGGTCTTGAGAGTTATTGTAAAGATTTGGGACTTTATGCAAGCTTAGCTAAATTTCAGTAGAGTTTTATGAGATGGGAAGCATGAATGTTTCTTGATATATTAGTCATGTTTGATTTAAACAATAACAAGCTTTTATCAAATGGTGAAGTTGAATTGATTCAACTAATTAAAAAAAAAGAATATGGAATGTGGGTTGGGGGCAGATTATAATAATCCTTGAATATCATGCTGCGGCGTTTAGGTAGGTAATAAATATTTTGAGGGGAGAAAAGTCATGATTAGCTCAACAGAACTGTGGTGAATATGGAGAAGTATTTAAAAGCATGGAGTCTGTTTGGAGTCAAACAGACCTGCATTTTAATATCTGCTCCTCTACTTCCAAGTATCCTTGAAATATTAGTAAGAGACATTTCAGTTCCTTGAGCCTACAATAGTTCATTTATGAAATGAAAATATTTAAGTTCATGAATAGTGCCTAGAACACAGTAAGTACTGATAATTTTTAGTTATTCTTCCTGGAGAAGTAACCATGGGAGTAAAAGGAATTGGTAGAAGAACTTTTACAGAGTAGTATTAACACAAGGTGTTAGTAAAATGAGTTTGAGTAGTAAAAAAACATTCATTAAGTGCTACCTGACTTCCAGATTTGTTTAGGACTGAAAAGATTTCTGGGACATGGAATTTTCAGTGCTGAATTTGGGAAAGTCTTTGGTAAACTGGGATGGGTTGATCACCCTATATAAAAGGCTTTCCTCACATAAACCCTGTGAGGAAATATGATTGTCCATTCCATAGATGAATAAATTGAAGTTGAAAAAGATAAGGTCACTTGCTCAAAGTCACCAGCAAATAAACAGGAGAAATTGGTATTTGAGCCTAGATTTTCCTGATCATAGAGAGGCAATTAAAGTGTACAAATGCAGTTCTTCCAGAGTCAAACTACCTGGGTTTAAACTACCTGGGTTTATGCCTCAATTTTCCTTGTAAAATGAGGTTAATAATATATTTTCTCATAGGTTGTTGAAAGGATTAAATGAGATAGTGCATACATGTAAGGGATTTAGATCAGTATTAGGCACATGGTAAACTCCCCAAAGGGCAGATGTTTTAGTTAAAAGAATGTATTACCCTTCTAGTACATAACCAGTAATCCACAAGGCACAGCTTTAAGATGAGAGAGCATAAGAGGCTCAATTTTATGTCTTTGAGTTTGAATCTTCAGATGGGTATTAAATGAATATGTCTCATAGGCAACTGAAAATAGGTATTTGGAGCTCATATGAACAGCCTGAAATAGAGATAGAGCCCATTGTACCAGATAATGGTTGATGACGTGGGAAGATATGGGTGGATTCTTGAAGAGAAGGCATGCAGTGAGTAGAGACTACTGCCAGGACACCAAAGAACTTAGGAAGAAAGTATCAATCAGACGCTTTCAGGCGTGTAGTCTGGGATGACTGCTAAGCTTATTTTTAACAAAGGAGATGAAGTGCAAACTCAATATGCATTATGCACATTAGACAATGCCTAGGGGAAGAAGAGGTCGGGCTGCAATGGGGGAGCAGTGGGGAGCAGGAAGCAATTGAACTTATGTGATTCTCTAAGGGCCTTAAGAAAAGTTGAAATCTTAAATTTTAAATCCAAGAAACTGGAGGATTTTATGTTACATTGACTAAAATGAATTAGATAATAAAAGTATACGTACTTCTTTGATGATTGAGAAGGCACTTCAAAATATCGTGTTGTGTTTCAAGTTGATCTTTTAAACCACCCTTACATGAGAAATTGAGAAGTTCTGCCTAATAAAGCATTTTAACTGATACCATTTTGAATAAGAAAAAGACTAGTCAATCAAATAGAACAGAAACACAATGGAATAAAATCCCAGTGCATCATGACACTGCATGTACTTTCAGAAATATTCCTTATCTAAGCATTAATACAAATAAGTCATTCGCCAAGAACATTATGTTACTTAACAATCCTCTGAGTTTTCCATTTTTTATTTTTTCTCATTAAAATGGACTACTTACTTGGCTATTTTTAATTGAGCCTGAGTTTCTGCCATTTAACTATATGTGAAATCTCTCATCGAAATCACCGGGGAGCTGAAAGGTGGCAAGAAATAAACTAAATATTGAGGAGAAAATGTTAAAAAGTGGTAGAATGGGAGTGGCAATTTCAAACATCCTTTGCGATGAGAGATTTTCTTACATCAGAGTTTATCAGTGAGGTTTAGAAAAAATCCTTTGGAAAATTGAGTTACTGTCTGAAACAGACACAGGCAGCTCATTTGCAAATGAACAAAGCAAGTTAGGCCCAGTTAACCCCCTGCCCCCACACCTGGGTTCACAGCCATCATCAACAATACTCTTGTGGGAGGTGCTAACCTCAGGTGCAGGATTTAAGGATGAAATGACTCTAGTTGATTTTACTGGCTGTAGGATTCATTTCAGAAAGCTCAAGACAGGGATTGGTGTGTGGGAGTTGAATGAAAGGACTTCAAAATTAAAAATAATATTCCTCTAAAACTCAGAGAATGAGCCGACAATCCAAAGTGCCTTGGCACACCTCCATAATGTTTTCGCTTTGTATTTGGGAGTAATGCAAATCATTGCTGAGTTGAATGATGTGCCTGTGAAAGCTTTTAATTTCATAAGAAAGAGAATTACCCATAATCGTTATGTTATTAATACATAAAAACAGACTAACACGAGCCATAGATTAACCATTGCCTTTTAATTTAACACCTTGGAGAGGAAAATTCAGGGTAATTATGCTTTATCACCAAACAGTAAGCACAGATTTGTCTTTTTTGGTTGTCTTTCAGCATGCAAAATCCTTAGCCAAGAGGTTCCTCATAATACCTGTACATTTTAAAATATGATTTGCATTCTTATGTTAGAAATAACTGCGTATTTATATTCTTCTAATATTTAAAAGCTGGAGTGCAAAGATGACTTTTAGTGAAAATCATATGTGATTGTACTTGTTGGGGGACATGTAAGAAACATTGAGGAATACTCAGCACAGATGTTGGAAATGTTCTGTTTATCCTATTATATATAATCAGATTAACCTTTCCTTTTGTGCTATAATTATTACACAAAATGGCAAGGTTCATTTGGTGAAGCATGACTTTCTTTTAATGAGCTCACTTATGTAAATCCCTTGATTAAAGGAGAAATAAGAGAAATGGGAGCAATTAGCACAACTTGGGCAGACAAAAAACTAATTTGAATCAGCTAAAATTAGAGAGAAGCTCAAGTGGTTTACTTTGAACCTTAGATCACTCTCTTTATAGTCCCACAGTTAGCACCTTAGTTTGGGACTTAACACCTCATGCCTGGATTAGAATAATAATTTCCAAACTGGACATTCTGCTTCTTGACTTTTTTTTTTTTAATAATCTGTTTTGCAAACAATTTCTTGGAAAAATCTGCTTAAAACATCCCTGAGCATGTAACACTTTTGTTCAAAAACCTTCAATGTCTCCCTACTAACATATGAATTATAAATGTGTCTCTGGTAATTAAACCTACACATGGCTACCGCAAACTTTTCCAAAGGGTTACAACTGGCAGCTAGGCATGGCATTCTTTGACAATGATAATTTGTTTGAGCCACACGATGTTTTTTAAAACATTGAAAGTAGTTGCCCCTCTTTAAAAATCAGGACACTTCTCAATTTTAAAAAAATATGCTCTAGCAACATTGGAACTCATTCCCAAGGGACAACAGTTATATTATGGCTAAGAGGAGGCTGCCTCCTTCTGCCAGGGAGCGGTCCCTCTAGTTTGCTAAAATCCTCACATTCTTATTGCTTTATTTCTGGCCTGCTTCATTCATTTATTTGACCTGCACATAAGCGTTGTAGTTTATAACCCGTTTTATGCATAATCCTGCAAAAACCTTCCGCCTAAACCAATTGATCTAACCATGGTCATCTCTTCCTCCATGCCATTTTACCCAGTGTTGCTCACTTAAAATGCCTTTTTAGTATACACCATTATTTTAACACCCCTTCTAAGAATATTCCCCTGTTCTTTCTATCCTCAAAGATTGTGCCTGCCTTGACATCACACACTGTCTTTGTTTTGTAGAAGTCCTTTGGTATATGACATTTGGTTTCGAAAACAATTAGCATAATTTCTAACATTCTATGTATCGTCCATTTCTAAAAATGTGTTATAAGCTACTTGAGGATTGGCACAATCCTCATGTATGTCTTTGTTAATCCAGGTGTAGCACCGAATTGTATAAATAATAGACATTAAATGTTGAAAATTGAATTATTCCAGATCTTGTTTTTGGCATGAGAAGTCCAAATAAAAACAAAACACTTCCTTTTCCCATGTTTATAGTCTAACATGGAAAGATTATAGGGCAGTATAACATGAAAGAATCTGTAGATTAGTTTGAAAATTTAATTAATATCATTTATTAAATGCTTATCTTCCAGGCACTATTTTAAGTGCTTTCCTGTATTAACTTGTATAATCCTCACAATCATTCTTTGATGAAGGTTCTTGGGAAACAGTGAGCTTATATACTTTCAAAAGGGCACCTAGATTATAAGTGATAGTGTCAAGATGCAAACTCAGGCACTCTGAGTCACGGACATACAAATAGAATGAATAATTTCCTGGGTGAATCTGGGATAACTTCTTAAAAGGGGTGGCATGTGGAGTTGTTCTTGTAATGCCCGGGAGTCTTTTTTTTTTTTTTTTTTTTAACAGTTCTGGTCTCTCTTAGGATTTCTTTTTTTTTTTTTTCTTTTTTTTCTTTTCTTTTATTTTTTTATTATTCCAAGGTATTATAAGGGTACAAACATTCTAGTTACACTTTATGTCTTTGCCTCACCCAAATGCAGGTTAAAGCCATGCCCTTCCCTCCCTTTAGTGCTCCCCATGTCCTTTAGTTGTAGATTCGCCCCCCATCCCCCTAATCCCCGGAGAGTATTTCTGCCATGTAATCACCCTAGTGTTGATCAGTTAGTACCAATTTGATGGCGAGAACTAATGGATCCATTCTTCTGCTCTTGTGGTGCCTCACTTGGATGATGGGCCTAAGTTTAGTCCAGGAAAGTATAAGAGGTACTAGATCATCGTCATTTCTTATGATTGAGTAATATTCCATTGTAAACATATACCAAATTTTAGTAATCCACTCATGGATTGACGGGCACTTGGGTTGGCAGCACAATTCACTATTGCAAGAATGACTTTCAATTAATACAACGTTTAGTGACTGCCTCTGTCTCTCCTGTACTTTAACATAGTTCTCACTGCTTATGGGAAGATGAATAGTTTCTTCATGTTATCTGAAACGAGAGTTATATTGAAATAAGGAATGACCAAAATGGGGCCTTCAACATGTTTCCTCTTGAATTAATAATATGTTAACATAAGACAGGAGTTTGATATTCCTTAATAATTTTTCTAGAGATTGAATAATATTTTTATTTTTTGCTTTCTGAAATATGTTAGTTTTAATAAACTGTTTTGTTATTATTTAATAATACTCAATTTAGATTATTTTGAAAACATAGATGAATAGATAAACATGGATAAGAACAAGAACTTGTTTTAGTCCCAGCACCAGAGGTAATTTAGGCTTATTGTAATTTTGTCCATTATGTATGATAAATTGGAAGAATTACAGTCTATTAAGTGAGGTGAGTATTCTAGAAAGACTATATGCTGTTGAGTTAACACATGCTTTCAGTTTCTATATCTGCTGAGTTTGTTATATCATTGAGATATTTAAGAGATGTCCACAGGGCACTGGGCTTTCAGATGGACATATCAAAAGTCCAGAAGAGAAACCTGACTTGTAAACTGACATTTGTGAATTGTCTGACTACAGGTAGGATTGAAGCCCTACGCACAGCTGAAATTGCTAAAGTTGAGAATACACTTGTGACAAGAGGAAAGGTCGACTTATCCACTGGGTGCATCAGGCCCAGTACCTTTAGATGCCTAAGGAAATATTTTAATTTATTTTAACATCAAAAGAAAAAATGATTAAATTTCAGGGTCAAAGAAAATATTTGAATTTTATTAAAAAGTCAGAAAATAAAATTTCATTAAATTTTGCCTAAAATAGAAAAAGTAAAATATTTAGGTGTTTAAAAAACTTGATATTGATATTATTATGAAGGTAGGGTCCAACAAAGGCAAAAGTTCTTAGTGCCCGCAAAAGTTATAATGGAACTGTTGATTTGATACTGTTGATTTGATACCTTGAAAAGGTTTGGGAAGATATAAATATCTACACAAGTGTTTAAAAATGTCCCTGGTGTCTAACAATTGGCTTTCTTATATCTTCCCCATCCACCAAATATCATTTTTTCTGCATATCTTTCAGATCTCAAAGGCAAATGGAGGAGGTCCCCTGGTCTAAGATTGTTATTTTTCTATCATACCTCAATTACATGTATAAAGTTCTTTCATTCATGCCAGCCTAAGTGGTTTTGGGATTTATTAATTTTAATTTTTAATAAATCAGTTGCCATAGCAACAATCATATCACAGATGTTTTGTTAAAGCCTCTCTAAAGCATACACCTTTGTCAAGATGTTATTTTGAACATTTCAAAGAATAAATACTTGAAAAAGTGAACATATCCCTCAAGTTTCAAGATTACAATTTGCGTTATTAATTATACGTTCTCTTAAAATAATAAAACATACTATTCAATGGAAAGTTGATGAGCTAATTTCAAGACTAACATAGTAAAAGTCTGAAATAAAACATCAATTTTGAAAACGAAGCGTAAGTTCAAGAAATAAAATTAAAATCATGGAATATATATTTTTATCAAGGTTAATTACTTGATTGAACATAAGTGGCATAAATGAATATCAAAATTTTTAAGTCTATGGGCATAATTCTCCAATGACTGGCACTGACTTTAATCCCTTTTAGAGCATTCCTGGCCTAGGTCACAGACTGGGAAATAAAAGGCTTAATTCACATTCTTTCTTCATGGCTATTTCTTATCTTGAAGTTAAGGCATTGAAACTATTGCAAAACCTTGATTATTTTTCCACAAATTAAGATGGTAATATTTAATAGCCACATATTTTTATGACTAATTAAATGTTTTTGGCTCTGGTTTCCTTTTTTATGTTTTTTGTTATCAAGGGTTTTTTAGATTGCTGTTTTATTAAGGAAGGTCATAACAAATTAAGTTACTAAAGGCCAGTTAAGAGCCTAGAAAAACATATATATATATATATATATATTTTTTTTTTTTTTTCCTGATCTTCATCTCCTTCTTTGGAAAAGCCAGAATTCGAAACTTGGGGATGACAAGATTCACACTGAACTTGAAGTAACGCATACTGTCCCTTGCAACCAGTCACTGAAACGTCTCTAGCCTTAGCTTCTTCATTTTTTAAGTGGATGAGGATTCCTGTTTTGTATCTCCAGGTCCAAACTTAGACAAATAGCCCTAAGTTGTTCTATTAAGGAGCTCTAGGCCTTCCTTTTATAAGAGGCTACAGGGACCTGGACTGCAATCAAATGGAAGTGAGTTTTTAATCAATGCACGTGCTAGAGGACAGAGGGAGAGGATGATGCTCCTCGTGGGGGTTTGTGCATAGTTACGTGAGCTAAGTGTTGTTCCTCCTCTTTCCCTGTGCTAGAGAGCTAGGACAAGCCATGTCTTATGTCTCCAAAGGGTTGGAACCTTTGGCTCCTTCTAAATACCAGCCTGGCCTATGTTAACACCAGATGAATACATTTCCACAACAGAAACTCAAAATCCATTTGTTTAAGGATGCATGAAAAATTTCATTTTAAGCAACGATGTAAGAGTCATATTCAAATGTGAAGCAAGAGTGAACACAAGGCTCTCATTTGTTCTTTAAGAAAAAAATTATTTCTTAGTGAGTTTAAATCATCAACCATGCTGCAGGAAGAAAAATGCATTGTAGTCTGGCCTTCTTTCAGTTTCTTTGTGACTGTGTCAAGGTAGACCTTTAAGATCTCACTTAAAGATTATAGACCTGCTCATTAATTTTAAATCTCAATCCTTTGACTTTAGATAATAGGAGCAAAGGAATTTAAAATAAAAGTAGAAAAAAAAAATGGGTCCCCTGTGAGAGCCCTCAGGTTATATAAAAACACAATACACAAAACCTTGAATTATTTACCTGGAAGAATGTTATGGTCTATTAAGTCAATCCTTTGCAGAGTTAATGGGTTGTTTCCCCGCCAACATTTGTGGTATAGTAAAAATCAAAATGGGGGAAACATTTTTTATCTTTTTTTTTAAATGTTTTGTTGTGATTGGGTTGATGCTTTGAGTGATCACCTTTTATAGAGGGTACAAACGTTGACTGGCTCCTACAGCAGGACTGATGGGCTTCACTGGCCAGCGACATGATCTGTGCTGTCCCACGGGCTCTTCCTTGGGGTGAGAAATACATGTCTGCAGGATGAGGAGCAGCAATGAGAACTATGGTGTATGACAACGGAACATGGTTAAGTTAATTGACCCATCTCAGGACTAAGAAATCTGTGGCAATGTTTTGCATGATATGCTTTCCTTTTTTATAAGTTCCCTAAATTCTTTTGTGGAATGTACAAACTCCACCTAATGTATGTACTTGTTTGCATTTCCTAGCTTTTAAAAAAAGTTTAAAATATATCCTCTCCAAAGTGGTAAGACTCACAGCTGAAATATTTTTGAAAGCAAAGTTGTCTTGTTTTAGGCCCATTTTAGAAAAATTATATTACTGTTTTAAAAATAGACACAAAGTGACATATTTCATTATGTTTTATAAATCAAAGCCCTTTGGCAAAGAAAATAAAAGGAACATTCTTCTACTTTTCATAACTCACAGGGATATCAATAATATTATTGTACATTTTTGTTCTTTATCAAATATACCATAAAACTCCAAATGTATATACCAAATTACTAGCAAGAAAGTGTTGTTGGTTTTTTTCCCTCAGTTTGACTTAACTGTCATTCTAATTATAATGAAATAATTGTTTCCCTAAAAATTTTGTTTAGGTAACAAATCACTGCATATTTGAAAGCCTAATAAAAGATTTTACTGAAGCTATTCACTCAAAACAGACAATCGTGCCATGTTGGGTTGTAGTTTAAAACCAAATCAATAGTTTTGCTATTATGTAGACAAGAAAGTGGTCTGTCATTGACATTATCAATATTTCCGCCAAGTTGAATGTGATGAGGAAGCTGTTAACTGTTACCTTTGAAACTATTAGGAAGATCTAAAGTTGCTAAAAAACAGAACATTCTCTGTTGCCCTGGGGATTATCTTTCAGATCACCTAATTTCCAAATTTTGGGAACGTATCCTGATGTCTGAATATGTTTACTTGCCATTTTAGACTGTTGCTTATTTTAAGTTTATGATACCATGTCATTTTCCTTGCGTTTCTAAACTTCTTGAAAGACTTTCCCAAACCAAGTTTATTCTCACTTTTTGTACCTAATGACTGGTCCCTCAATCCTTAAATAACTACATTGATCAAGAGATAACCTTACCCTTCTGCCACAACCTCTTCTTAAAATCATCAAGAAAGATTTGGTAAGATTCAATGTCTTTTTCTCATATTATACTCTCACTGAATGATTCATTCTTTTTTGTTTTTTATTTTTATGTATTTATTTTTTGAAACAGAGGTCCCACTCTATCACCCTGGTAGGTCTGGAACTCCTGGACTCAAGAGATCCTGCCACCTCAGTCTCTAGAGTAGCTGGGACTACAGGCACAAGCCCCTGTGCCTGGCTCTTTTTATTCTTTTGGAACATATCTTAGGTTTTCCTGGTTCTCAATCTATGTCCTTGAGCACTCATTCTTTCCTTATTCTGGCTCTTACTACATCTTTTATCAGTGTCTGTTTTTGTGTTGATAGCTCAATATCTCTTTGTTGTTTATATGCAGAAGAAATAGTGATAGACATTTAACTATTAGGCAGTTATTTAGTCTCCTAATACTACTCGGGTATACTTCTCATTAAATCCACTCATTTTCTGTACCTTTTACTTGCTGTACAAACTACTGAGGACATCAAAGAAACGGAGTCAATCTAAACCCATAGAACTAGAATCTGTGACACCCCCAGACAGACGACCTTGGGCGTTAGGGGTCAGTTTATGTCTCCAGAGCTTAAGTTCACAGGCACCAGGAGCACGAGCCCCCTGGGTAGAGCCTGCACCTCTGTTTTGTAGAGTGCGTTGATGAATGCACGTTGCCTCTCTGCCTTAGGTATGCTGGATCGCATTAAATGTCAACGAGCAATAAGGCACAGGAACACTGCATGGAAGATCTGCCTGCTCTGAGTCATGCTGCTTTCAGATGAAATGGCACTGATTTAAATCTGCATGGAAAACTTGCCTGAGCTCGAATTTGACCAAAACCCTGAGGTTAATAGCTTTGCTCTTTGAGAGAGCTCTAAGCTATTTTCATTCCAGGCCACTTCTACGTTTACACAGTACCTATCACTAAAACCCCAAGGTCCTTTGTTGGCAAGAAGCAGATATTTACTTTCTAAAGATAATGTATTTCTCCATTGCTTTCTAGTCTTTGGGCATATTTTCGGGTAAAAGGGAAAAAAATACATATGTATAAATGGCAATTTTGGTTTCTAAAATAGAAAGGAGATACAACCCAAAGCCTAGAATTCTTTAAAAAATATATAATCACAATGATAGTTCCATTTAAAATCTCACTATAATCATTCTGCATTTATTATTCTACCATTTAAATTTATTATTATTTCGCTTGGGAACAAAATCAAGAGAAATCAGCAAGTGGTCAATAACAAATGTGTGTTAGGGTATGTAACCTACTTAGGGACCACATTCACATCATAAATTAGCTGAAACCACAGGGATGTGATTTCCTAACTTTTTAGGTAGGAGTTTTGATCAATAGCCATTATAGAGTGTGTCAAACCATGAGTCAGTTAGGATGCTTTCTGTTAAAAGTGAGAGAAAATCCAACTTAATTTTCCTTAACCAAAAACGATTCTTTATTGGCTTGTATGAGTAACAGCTCAGGGGTAGATCACCAGTGTCGTTTATTTAAGGGCTCAAAAATCACAACCAAAATGTGATTTATCTCATATTAAATTCATTGATTAAGCTTCCTCTAGGTGAGCTCTATTTTTAGGCTCCAGTAACTACCTAGGGAAAGAGAGTGACGCTTTCTGGTGGACCTAACTGAGACCCCAGAATGGAGTAACAGAAAGTCCTAATTAGCCTAATTTGTGAAGGTGCCCACATCAAAACTAATCATTATTGCCAAAGACATGGCAAGTGCTGATATTCAAACTCTGTCATGTCTCCTAGTCTATGAAAATAATGTCTTCCTTGAGTTTAAACTCTGTCTCTGTCTCCTGGGGCTAGAGATGTAGCCAGCCTGACCCAAGCAGAGAATAGCTATAAGCCACAGGAAGGTTGCTGCTGGGGCTAGCAAAACACCAAAATTCATTATAGCTAATAATTGATTAAATCTATTGATAATTCTAGTTCGGTTGGGTTCCAAATGGTTGGCATTGCCAAGTCACAAAAATTAAGACAATAGTATAATTTTTGAGTATTTACTATAAATGAATCCTATGTTAAATCATTTGGACGTATTTTTCTGTTTTGTTTGTCATAGCAATTATATGAAGTAGCTGTAATTGTTTGTTTTTAAAGCTGAGGAAACTAAAATACAAAACAACTTAAGTAATATGCACAAAGTCACATAGCTAGTGAGAGAAAAAACAGGAATTTAGACACAATCTTGTCTGACTCCAGAGCCTGCAGCCATGCTTTATAAAAACAAAATAGAGAATGCTAGTTGAAAAAATACGTTCAAATCTAAGTTCTACCACTTAGTAGCTATACTTCATTGAATCCTCTACATAGGTTTTTTAATGTTTCCTTTTATAGCTAATGCCTAAACACTTGAAAGTATTGCTCCCGTAAAGGCAGGTGGCTTGGGAGCCTGATGATCAAACTTCATCCTTAATCTTCTGTTTTCTAATAGTCTCTTTTTGCGTGTTAATTGCTCTAGGAAGTTTTAGTTAAGTTAACCAAACTTCACTTCCAAACTTTTTACCTGCTATGTCTTTTCTGTTCCTCTAGTTTAGCTTGGCTCAAAGTCTGTGAAGTCTTCTAAGGAGGGATATTGTCAATGCTGTATCTATAGTTGCCTAGCATACTACCTGGTGCTCAATAAAAGTGTCTGTTCTTATCTAAAGCACCATCTTCTCCCTGAACTTCTCTGCTGATCCTGCCTAAGGGTGGAGCTAACTAAATCTTGTGTCTCCAATTGCTATTTACCTCATTTGCATGCAGGTTTGACATCATTAAGATATGAAAAGGCTCTTCTTTAGCCTTAGTTGAATAATCTGCTGTAGTAGATCAAGATCTAACTGGAATCTCTGCTCACTTCACTTTGGTGGGCTAAAAGTTTATTTGCACTAACTATCCTTGATATTGTACACTCTTCCAATATAATAAATTTTCTTTCTGACCGATAATGTCCACTCAAAATATGTTTTTTTCACTGATTAACTAAGTAAAGGATTAAATGAATAAATAAAAGTATAACAGAAAATAAACAATACTAGGAAATTGAGTTGAGACTTTAATTACTAAGCAATCAATTATTGAGCATTTTGTGTGTGATATTAGACTACCACTGATAGATTCTCAAAACACAGCAGTAGACAAGATAGAAATGGCCCCTTCCTTCAAGTTCTTGGTTGAGCCATATTATATTGCTGATGTTCTATGGCTTTTTTATCTAACTATTGTTTTCATTTGTTTCAACTAATAGGAATGTTGGTATTTACATTGGCCAATGCAAAATAGAATGACTAGAGAATAGCAAATCACATTTAGTGAATCACATACAAAATGTAAAGATCCTTCAGGAGATTATTAACTTCAACTAATATAATTAGATGGAGCTTGGTTTCACAAGTAACCAGGAACTAAGGTAGGGATCATAGCAGGGAGGTGGTATCAAAAATATAAAATCTATGTATAAAAAGCTTTTGAGAGTATATTGTTAAATTCAAGTATTTGACGTAGAACTTAGTGAAAGTACAGCAACTCTTTCTTGTCTGTTTTAAAAAAAATAAATGATTTATTAAATTTAAAGCAAGCCATCCCTAAGCAACTTAGTATACAGGTAATTTAAAATAAACATAATGACTATTAATAGTTTCAATTATTTGACCTTTTGTTCAATCTAAATTTGGTAAGGTAATGCTGAGACATACATAGTAAAGCATGGTTGCTTTGAATGGTTTTTTTGGGGGTGGGAGGGTCTTGTTTTAATTTATTTCACAAGAAGTTTCTGTATGAGCCTCAATCTTTATAATGTGAAAGCTGTTTGATTTCACGTAGGAAATGTGTTTGATCTGACACATACCAAGTTTTCAAAAGTACACCTTTTTTTATTACTGCTCACCTGTTTAATTAAACCATTTTTGCTTGGTCAAAACTTCTTTCTTTTTTCCTAGAAGGTGAGAATATTCTTCTTGAGTTACCTCTGAGGAACAAGTTTGGGAAATCCAAATAAGACCATTACCCGTCTAGACTGAAAGGGCTGAAAAAATATTATCAAATTTAGTTTTTCTGGTAAGTGAAAACATATTTTCCTATCTCATTTTCTACTTATAAACAGACAATCTAATAAGAGTATCATTCCTTCTTCTTTCCTTGCCATCTCTTTCAATGATGATAATTCCTGAACTATTGTCATTTTATTTTTCAGTGAAAGTACATTCATGGAGCTGACAATTATTCAGAAATAAGTGTTTTACATAACTCTTCCATTTTTCATACCCTTCGTTTGAAGTTTATATTTGGGTCTGACAATTGATAAAGTTACTAGTTTAGAAATAATTAAGTCTGACTTTTTATTTCAGAGAACACAAATGAGGATGTGCTTCACCACAGAACCTTTTTTACATTCTTTTAACAACCAAATAATTCCCAATTTCCTGGTGTGTAAATTCAATGTGATCAGTACAAATAAACGAAATGAAAGATTTGTGCAGTTGGAACCCATTGTTTTACAATGTCTTTGTTTAAAATCCATCATAATTCATCCCCAGAAATGGCCTTCCTAGTAATTAGTTACCTTTAATGTCTTCATTTTCATTTAAATGTTCAATGATCAGGATAATTAGAATTAATTTGGCATTGTCATTTTATGGTAATGAAGCTTCTGCCACTTATCATGAGGATCCTGCAGGCACAGTGTTACCAGACAAATATGTGACTCCTCACACTTCACACACTGGTTTATAGTCTTTGGTTAAAGTGGTAACAGTAGGACCTGGCCTGATTCCAGATGAAATCAATGCCATTTTTGATGAAGGGTTGTGGGTAGTCAAGCTGGTATTCTCGCCTATTGTGGATGGAATTCTATGTTTAATTCAGCTCTCCTTAAGCAGCCAAGACTTTTCTGTCTCCATTCATGTGAGTGTTTTATAGGATTAATTCTATGGTTAGAACAAAAGGAAATATCTCTTTGAATTAAGGTGGAAAAAATGCCAATCCTAACCTTTTAAAGGACTTTAGATGGAATTCAGGAAAGCAAAGTTTGAGAAACTTACTAACAAAACATCTATGAAGAAGGAAGTGCCAATGAATTTTCAGACTGGAACAGCCTCCTTACATTATTTGGTCTAGGATTCTCCAGCCACAAAGAAGATCATTTTGTATTGTCATCCACATTCATTCCTTGCCATACTTCTGTATCAGCAGAAGCAGCATAGGTTCTTCCATCATTTTTATCCTCTCTCTTACTCTTGGGAAACATTTAGATAAGGTAAAGGATTTAATTGCCCACAAATTTGAGGTGAGAAATAGTGAACCTATCTAGATTTGCCAAAGGAGGTATTATTTAAGACTGCTCTGTGAAACTGTATCAGTTTCAGAATTAGCACCTTGATTTTCTATGCAACTCACTTTTTCTCTTCCAAACATTAAAATTGTCCTTTATTCTGTGTCTTCTCAAGAAGGAATATTATATTACCTACATCTGTATAAGTCTAAATTATCATCATTAGTAAAATACTTTATAATATGAATGAAGAGAAATGCTTGCTCTCAATAACTCCAATTGTTGTCTTACGTATTTGGATAAATTAGAAAAAACGTCAAAACTTAGCAGCTAAAGCTAGGAGCTGGGGCATGTGCTTGTAGTCCTAGCTACTCAGACAGCTGAGACAGGAGGATCACTTGAACACAGGAATTTGAGTCCAGTCTGGGCAACAAAGCCAGACCCTGTCTCTTAAAAAACAAACAAAAACTCTTGGTAGCTTAAAAAAACATTATTTTGGGGTGAGGATGTTGGAAAGGGCTTGGCTGGGCACAGTTGAACTCCCTCTTGTATATGTATTTAAATGTTGGCTGGTGTTGCAATTATGTGAGTGTCACCAGCTTGGATGTCCAAGATGGCTTACTCACATGGCTGGCAGTGAATGTTGGCTGTTGGCTGAGAGCTCAGGTGAGATGACAAGTGGATCGCCTCCACACGCCTTGTAGCATGGCAGTAACACAGCAGTAGAACTTCCTACAGTGCTGGCATACCCTCCAAGGAGTGTCCCAAGAGAATGCAAGGTGGAAGTGTGTGGCCTATTTTTAACTAGTTTTAGAAGTTACGAAGAGCCGTTTCTGCTGCATTCTACTGATTACAAGATAGTTACTAAGATTGGTTGAGTTTCAAGGGGTGGGATTATACCCCTCATCTATCCATAAGAGTGAGGTGGATCAAAAAAATTGTAGACATGTTTTAAACCTGTCATGGGGTATGAAAAAGCTAAGAGGCTCTGTATTGAAGAGGAAACATATTTTAAAGTTCTGTAGGAATGTGGCTGGTAGTGATGCTTCAGGGCAATGAAAGTGCAATAAGAGAGACTGGGATATGCTTTGGAGAGACCTAGTGAGAAAATCCTTTGAGGATGGGTAGTGGTGTGCTGGAGCCAGCCCACAGTGGCTTGCAAGAGCCAATTATCCATTTGTTCTCTCAATTCCAGCTCTGAGTTCAGTGATGACACATTGATAGCTTGAAAATGACAACATTAGAATATTTACATCACAGAAATTAGCAGACACTACAAATAAGAATGTTTTCCTTCCCAGAGAATCAGTTGTTAAATAGCTACCAGCACACCACTAATATTGAACCTACCTAGAAGCCACTTTTAGGAGAGTACTATCTCATAGAATTCTACACTGTGAACTTTCAGGTTGAAATGATCTCCTATTTGTGAACTTTTTAGTGAAATTTGCAAGATTCACTACTACTTTTGGGTGAGTGACTTTTTGGGAGGTAATCTAATGTGGTTCTGAATTTGAGTCAACACTGGCTGCTGCAGGATAGTACATATTATTGAAGTAGGAACCTGATAAAGAATAGATTGTAGTAGAGAAACTGCTGATAATTAGCAGAAATTACAGGGAGCTCTGGACTTTAAAGACTGTAAAATTGAGTGTTTGAACCAAATTTATTTAAATCTCCAGGGAAATAGTGAGGCCCCACTTGACGCCTTGCTTATACAACTGCATGTTAATTTACTACTTAATGCATACTTTTAAATACATTTTCATGTTTTAAATGGGTTATTAATAGTATGTACATATTTAAATACTTTGCATAAAATTGGAGGAGTCACTTCATTTTTCTGATCTTCAGATTCTTCATCTCTGGGAATTAACTAAAATTATTTTTACATAGTGTGGTTTCAATGGATGCTGTAACATTAAAAAAAAAGCAGTTGTCAACACTAGACATGACTTCAGTGAATATTACTCAGATGTGGAATGCCACTTCTGGGTTTATAAAAGCTAGTGTTGATGGGAAATGAGCAATGATTGATCAAGGGAAAACGTAGAGAAAGGTTAATCACAAAAGTGTATGCTAAGTACATGAAATTAAAAGAAAGGGGCAAAACCCACGATCTTCAGGTTTTTCAAGGAAGAAGAGGGCTGGCTTTCATTCATGCCCTGCTCCTACCTTAGTTCTGATGCTTCCTGCCTGCTCACTCTGGTAAAAGACAAGCCCTGAGTGGCACCAACATGGTCTTTCAAGGAAGTAGAAAAATATTTTTTGCAATTTTACAAGAATATTAAAGTTTTTGTCTGGGTGAGAATGGGAGTAGAAAGAAGAAATGTTGGCAATATGCTACAGAGTAATCTATTTTAAATATTTTAGAATATTAACAAAATTTCTTTCGAAACTTAATGGAATGCATTTTATATCTTATGTGGATTGAAATAAAAGTGTGGATGAGTTCAGAATTTATATTTTTAAATGATAAATGTTTAGTACTATTTCATTTGATCGTGGATCTTGATTGGCAATTCTTAGAAAGGCTCAGAAAGAAAAACAGAGAGTTGCAGAGAGAGCCTTAGTCTTAGGGAAAACTTAAATGGTCATTAACAGATGTTGGCAGAAATGTGGATGATAAAGGCCATTATGTGAGGTCTCAGGCAAAGATTGGGAACATGTTACTGGACAATGGAGGAAAGTCTGTCCTTGTTATAAAGTGACAAAAACTTGGCTGATTTTGTCCCTGTCCTAGTGTTTTGGAGAAAGTAGAACTAGCGGGTGATAAAATTGGATATTTCGCTAGGGAGCAGAGTGGTTTCAAATCCCATTGCAGGTCTCCTCCCCTTATTCTGTCTCTGTGCCTCTTGGCAGTCCCAGGTGCTACTCTGCGGGCTCTGACAGAGAATTACTATGGTGGCAGGGCTACCACCAAAATCTCTACCAGGACAATGCCCAGCATAGTCATGGGGGAGGGGCTATCCCTGAGACCCCAGACCAGCAGAGCCACCGGCATGCAATTTTAGGCTTGGAGAGCCACAGGCACACAACTCCGATCTATGACATTTGCCATGAAGTTGTATCTGCCATATCTAGGGGGGCTGGCCTTCCTGCAAGGAAGAACTGTGAGAGCACCAGCGCAGTGTGCCCAGAAGGAGGGACTAAACAAAGCCCCAGTTTGTTTTAAAAGAAAATGAACAGCTAAGAGTAATAAAGCCTTTGTTCTGGTCTTAACAGTGGCAAGGAGGGGTTTTCAAAAGTAGTGAGTTGGTTTCAGGTTGAAATTAGAGAATTACTTACCGTAGGATATTTTTTCAGATATTCTCAAAAAAAATCTACTCTAAGATAAACGAGATCTAAGGATCAATGACTTCATTTTTCTACACAAAGAAAGAGGACCTAAGAAGAGCTATTATAGGTTCTGATTCAAGAAATTGCCATTGTGTAAAGTATGTGAAAAGCATATGTAAAGTATGTGAAAGAATTTTTTTTTAACAAATAAAATACTTGAATAATACTCTAATGGATCAATAAGTGCTTATAATAACTTATTGAAACAAGTTATTATTCCACATAATATATCATTCCCTCACATCTTTAAAATTTTTGTAGGAAAAACTAAAATTTAACTGAATCAGCAAAAAAGATTCCTTTCAAATTATAAAATCTGAAAATTTCAAAATATTTATTGAATGTTTATACACAATGGCCAAAACACCTATCCTTCTACGTAATATGATGCTAATGATTTTCCAACAATTTGAGCAAATATGTGAAATTTCTTAGCTATTTCCACTATTATTAACAAAGAAGTTAATGAGCTCTAATACACATAACACAATTATTTTATATTAGTTTGAATTTCTTAAAATTAATTATATAGTCTTTACCAGAGTAAAAAATTAAGTTGCCCCACTTTAATAACAAAGATGTGTTATATTTTAAAATTATGACAAAAGTATATGTATTAGCCTTTAAAAATTATGTTAAAGGTTCCATGTTCTACTATGCTTAACATATAAAGGTGCTCAGTAAATCATATTAGATAAATAAATGAATGGATAAAATAGATATGCTTATTTTCCATCTACCAAACCAAGCTTAACTGGTCAGATAGTTTATGAATACTTATTGTTGAGAAGCATCTTTTGTTTTTCATATTATGCTTACCTTATTGAGCTATATAACTTTCATATATATATTGTATATATGCTTAAATTTTGTATAAGTTATAGTAAATTTTACTGAGAGAATGCTTCTCAAATGGCATCCATTATAGCTAGAAAAAATATCCATTTTTTTTGCTCACTTTTTAACTAAATACTCAAGAGTAAATTGGACAAGTTCTTTCTGTGATCATGAAGTAACAGCAAACTGCTTCCCACAAGTGGCAGAGGAGGTTAACAGACATAACAAGGGTGGTGGCCTCAAATTGGGGCAGGTCTCATTAATATAATCAACAGAAATGTGGGGCCTAAGGTCTAGTAAAAATAGAAACATTTAAATCCATACTTTAGTCATCTCCTCTCCCTGATTTATGTTTCCTTGGTTGTTTGCAGGCTCAGACAGCAGAGGGAAGAGATAGCTCATGTGTTGCTAAGGCTGATTGTGTACAGGGTGATTACGTGGAAATCAATCAGAATTTTCTTCTTAGAAGATGTTTGTTCTGACATAATGACTGACATTCGAGCTAATTTTTATTCATAGCTTTCCCTTTTCACAACAATCTTTATTTCCCTCAATAATATTCTGTGTCTTTCTTGTTTCCTGAAAAAAGGGTAAGCAATTCACACATTTTATTTTGATTTTCAAAGGTGCTTGCTCTGTAGTTTTTCTTCTTTGTTGAGTCCTTCCCTGTCTTTGGTATCAAGGTGATATTGGCTTTATACAATGAATTGGGGAGGATTCCATCTTTCTCAATGCTGTGGAATAATTTCTATAGTATAGGTACCAGTTCTTTGTAGGTTTGGTAAAATTCATTGAACCCATCCAGTCCAGGTATTTTTTTTTTGCTGGAAGATTTTTTTCTTGCTGCTTCAATCTTGCTGCTCATTATTGGTCTTTTCAGGAGTTCTGTTTCTTCCTGATTGAGCCTTGGGAGCTTGTGTGTTTCCGGGAATCTGTCCATTTCCTCTATGTTTTTGAGTTTATGTGCATAGAGATTTTCATAGTAATCACAAATGATATTTTGTATTTCTGTGGTATCAGTTGTAATATCCCCTTTTTCATTTCTGATTGATCTTATTTGGGTCATACAGCCTATTGATCTTGACAAAGCAGATAACAATATACACTGGGGAAAAGAAGCCAGAGTCAATAAATGGTGCTGGGACAACTGGATAGCAACATGTAGAAGAATGAAACAAAATCCATATATCTCACCACTCACAAAAATTAACTCAAAATGGACAAAAGACTTAAATATAAGGCATGAAACCAATAGAATTCTAGAAGAAAATGTTGGAAAAACTCTCTTAGATTATTGGCCTAGGCAAAGAATTTATGAAGAAGACCCCAAGAGCAATCACAGCAATGACAAAAATAAATAAATGAGACTCAATTAAATTAAAAAGCTTCTGTACAGAAAGGAAATAATCAATAGAGCAAATAGATAACCTATAGAATAGAACAAAATATCTGCAAGCCATACATCTGGATAAAGGACTAATAACCAGAATGTACAAAGAACTCAAGCAAATCAACAAGAAAAAAATCACACAACCCATTAAAAAGTGGGCAAAAAACATGAACAGAATCTTTTCAAAAGAAGATAGACAAATGACCAAAAAACATATGAAAAAATGCTCAGTGTCACTAATCATCAGGGAAATGCTACTTAAAACCAAAATGAGATAGAATTACCCCAGATAGAATTGCTTTTATTAAAAAGTCTCAAAACAACAGATGCTGGCATGGATGCAGAGAGAAAGAAATGCTTATACACTGTTGGTGGGACTGCAAATTAGTGCAACCTGTACGGAAAACAGTATGGTGATTCCTCAAAGAACTAGAAGTCAATCTACCATTTGATCAGACAATCCCATTACTGGGTATTTATCCAAAAAAAAGAAGTCATTTTATCAAAAAGATACCTGCACTCAAATGTTTATTGCAGCACAATCCATAATTGCAAAGATGTGGAATCAACCCAAATGTCCATCAATTCATGAGTGGATTAACAAAATGTGGTATATGTATACCATGGAATACTATTTAGCTATGAAGAAGGATGACTTAATGCCTTTTGCAACAATATGGGTGGAACTGGTGACCATTATCCTGAATGAATTATCTAAAGAATGTACAAATGGACATCACATGCCCTCACTATTAAATTGGATGTAACTGATGCACACACACATGCATAGAGGGAAGTATAACTCAATGGAAATCAGTGAGGAGGGGGAAGGAGGGGATGGGCAAAAACCTACCCAATACATACAGTGAACACTATCTGGGTGAAATGCACACTTAAAACCCTGACTCAAGCATTGTAAAAGTGATACTTGTACCCAAAAACATCTGTAACCCCATAATACTTTGAAATTAAAAAAAATAAAGTTGCTTGCTAATGTATTCAGAAAACAGTGCAACTTCGTATATTAAATGTTTTATAACATATATTAGAAAAAGATCAATTAGGCATCACCAAGCATTTTGGACAATACCTGTTACGTAAAACAGTGAAATTAGACAGACAATACTAGAATTCATGTGTGAAAGAGGGTGTCAGTCAACCACCATTACCCTAAAATTATCTTGCAGTTAACCTTAGTCTGGAATGTTGTCACTGACAGTGAGAAGAATTCTGAGATGAAGCAATTGGCCCAGGCCTTATCAAAAATGTCCTCTTCTTAAGTGTGGATGGTCCTGAAAGTTGCTCCTAGCTACTGGGGTATGGCAAAAGTGAGGGGATAAGTTAAGTTATGTGGGAAAGGTAAACAAAATTCACAGGAATAATTATATTTCCCAATCAATTGACTTAAAGTTGAGCAAAAGGGAGATTTTCATATGTGAGTGTGATTTAATCAGACGAGCCTTTAAAAGTGGTCAGAGACCATTAATATGTGACATAAAAGGAAGCAGAGCCTCTCTCTTCTGCTGGCCTTCAGAAGCAAGTCACCGTAAGTTCTAAAGCTGCAAAGAATGGATTGTGCTAACCACAATGTGGAACAGTCTCTATCACAGCCCTGGCTAACACCTGGATTTTGTCCCATAAAACCTGAGCAGAAGATCAAGCTAATGTGTACCCAGATTCAAGGAAACTTAGATAATAAATCTGTGCTAAGTTTGTAACAATTTGTTATACACAAACAGAGGACTAAAACATTACTTTTAAAAGATTGTTTCTAGGGATAAATTGTTTTATTGATTCATTTATTCATTCACACATTCAGGTACAGATTAACCTCACCAACCTGGTCTTTGACAGGTCAAGCACAGTTCCTCCTCAGGAAGCTCTGTGTGTGCATGCATATAGGGGACAGAAAGAGAGAGACAGAGAGGGAGAGGGAGAAAAGGAGCAGAGAACAGAGGAGAGGAAGGAAGAGGAGGAAAAGGAACAGAAGGAAAGAGCAAGGAGATGAGAAAGAGAAAATTGTAGTACAGAGAAATACTCCTAACTCAAGGTCACCATGACTTAGTATAGATGTCTGTACATACATTTTTATTAAAAGGAATGTGGATTTCAAGTTCTATTTAGCAATTGTCAACATCATGCAAGATGCATTTCCAGAAATGGTATGTGGGAGTAGTTGGAAAGGATGAAGATGCATAAAGGAAAAATCAGGATTATGGCAGGTTGTCGCAGCTAAAAATTGCTGCCATGTTGTATTTTGTACCACATGCTTCTTTAGAGCCTTCAAGAGGTAGAGTCTAATTGCCATCATTTAAATTTCTTTTTATTTTAATTTTTTATGTCTGAATTTTACAGGGACATACACTTTTGATTGCATAATTTGCTTTTGTACAGTTTGAGTCAAAGTTATAAGTGTGTCCATTACTCATATAGTGTGCATTGTAGCCGTTAGTTGTGAATGTCCCCATCCTCTCCTCCCTTCTCTCACCTACTTGATTTCCTCGGCCAAGTTGGAAGATGCATTAGCTTCTATAACCTAAACTTAGAGTCATCTCTGTTTGCAAGTGACTCACAAACTTGCCCATATTAAAAATGATGGCATATACTGAATGTGACCATCGAGTGACCATCTTGGTCACTAGAATACTGGTTTTTCGGGCCTTCAGCCATCATGAAAGCAGTCTGACTGCACTGAGGCCACCATGTTGTGAAGAAGCCCAAACTAGTCTAGGTGGAGAAACTCTGAGACACGTTTAAAGATAGAGATGCCCCTCCAGCCCTTATCTGTTCTAGCATCACCCACTCCTGCCCTCCCCACCCAGTCTCAGACACCACTTAAATGAAATCACATAACAGACTCTGAAAGGGAAACACCAAGCCAAGATCTTTTCTAGTTCTGGTCCTCCATAAATACTGAGACATTATAAAATTATTATTATTTTTAAAAACCACTGAGTTTTGGGAGTGATTAACTATGCAGCAATAGATAACCCGAAAAGTACCATCCTTATACTGAAAATTATGAAGTGTAATTAACAAGATAAACATGTAACTTATTCTGCCTATTATGGGGTTTGTGTCATTGCTGCAATGATTACATAAAAGTTCTATTACTGATTGTGACCCATTGCTTTCTATAATACCTGGCTGAAATAGCATGTATTAGCTTTGATACAACTGTAGGCACATAGAAGACAGCAGGTAAACTATATAAAAAATACTGTCCTTTTCCTATCTTTAACTCATCTTAAAGTAGCAACTATTTTATTTGCTTCTTGATTAACTTTATACATAACCAAAGAAAATAAAATATCACAGGCATATTTGAAGCCACAAAAATCTTTGAATACGAAGGTCAAGTTTTGATTAAGGATGCTGTTACTTCCTCCACATGACACTAAATATATTTAGTATCTCCAAATTTTAAGCTTTTAACTAAGAGATACTTTTTACTGAAATAGATCAATTTCTAGTGTGTGGAAATTATTATTTGCTGTGTTTGAAGGCTATCATCTCTTTACATATTATTTTTATATGGATTGAGTCATAATAAAGGTAAGAGAAACTATGACCCCATATTTGTGGTTTATATAATTTTAACTTTAATAATTAAAAGGATACTGGATATATTATAAAATGTCAATATATTATAAAACTTTATATTTGGAAAAAATTTAGATTTTATGGGCTCCTAACTGATTGTTTTATAAGTCAATGAAGAAATTGAAGTCTAGGATAATGAGCAAACAAAATTCTCACAGTGTATCATAGAACCAAAAAGTTCTGTGACACATTTGTCTTTCCACATTACAGTGATCTGCCTAATTTGAGTTTCTGGTTAGATGTCTAGACTCTAACTCTCACTCCTTTTGCTAATGTACTGTTCTATTAACCTGCCTTTGGTTTCTCTGTTGCAGGATCAATTCGTAACCTGCATGTGTGAATCCTAAATTCATGAGCTGCTTGGCTGAGTAATCTAATTTGATTAGTTTGAGTATAGCTTTTTAAGGCCAATGTAAAGTTATCTTCTGTTTGTCTCAGAGCTTTTCAAAAGCAGGAAATAGAGGTTAAGAAAGAGAAGAAGCCAATCTTGACTCAATTAGAATTTTACGGGACATCAAAAGTCTTTACAATCAAAACCCACTGGATAATGAGCAAGAAAGCAAGGCAGTCGGATATATGAAATATCTTGTCACATTAAGTACAAAGGGAAAATAAAATATGGAGGAAGCATGAAGAAGCCAGCTTAGGGTAAAGATTTAATGTAGTAATGTAAGAAAATCCAAGTAAAAAAGAGTTATGGAATTCTTATAAATGTCACCAGCATAAATTAAATATTTTTTTCAATATTCAAAAAGATGTAATAAAGCTATTTTTAGAATCAATGAGCTGCCCATTTTGCCTCTCACTCTGACTGCATGTTTTTTGCAAATGTTGTGATGAATACTGGAGATGGAGTCACAAATACACATAATTCTTGCCTTGAAAAAAGAGTTCACGATTTAGCCACTGCGTTATGGGAAGCATCTTATCCTCAGTTTCCCCTCCTCTCAGACACCCACTGTGCCCTTCCCCACCAATATATACCGCCCGCTTGTCCTAGGTTTGGTGCACTATTTATGATTCTTTCCTCACATATTTTCCACAGCTATTTTGGATAGTAAGGACTGTATGAAATTTAATTTTAGAAAAGCCATACAAGAGACCCCAATCTTCCCCCCAATTCTACCTATTTGGTATTAGCGTGTGCTGTTCATTGACCTTTGAGACGTTGAGCACTATACAAATTGTAATACGCTACTGGTAAAAAATTACTTTAGAAACTATTAAGTTCTACATGAGTAATTTGTTATTTTTATGCAGCCGTTCTTTCCTTGGAGCCTATGAATTTACTGTGAATGTCACAAAAAGAATTTTAAGGATTTTTTAAAAATTAAAATTAATTTAACAAGGAAACTTATGCCTCAAAAAACAAAAAATAATCAGAGAAATGTAGGTTGTTTTTTTTTTATCTTTCCCAACAGACGTGTGATAGATATTTAATGATCTTTATACAAGAATTTTGGGGATATTATTCGTAAGTTACAAATTTAACGGCACATTTCAGTGCATGAAATTTTGCTTTTCCATTCAGTGCGGTGAGAAAGTGAATACTCTAACTAAAAAGTGAGTACAATGTTATCAGCAAACATTTTAGAAAATCTCCACACACTGTTCTGGGATTCATAGTGGCAATATGACCACCAGGTAGAGGTTTTGTTGAACACTTAGTAATTTTTATCAATAATTAACATGAGTATGTGTAACTTATTATTTCTCCAAAAGAAAAAAAAATCTCTCGCATTTTTTTTGTGAAAATAAGCTTTCATTTAAAAATTTTTTTTTAAAAAAATCATAATTTTAGCAGCCCAGACCATAGTCATAAACACTTCATGACACATTTGTGCATCCCTAATGTTGTTATTGTGTGGATTCTTCTAGCATGATTGGATCCTTGTGGCCTTACTACTTTCCATTCTATTCCACTGAGGTTAGCCAAAGTTCACTCGCCTCGTCAGTTAAGTCTCTAAATCAGATGAATTATGTTTTCTATAATTGAGCTAACCACAGTTAATTGCCTAATAGACTATGTCTACACTAACTGAAAAAAAGAATTAATTGTTTGGAAAAAAATGCATTATATATTTCAGTCACATCTACACAATCATATTAGACAAAGTGACAAAGGCACTTTCAACAGTGACCAGAGCCAACGGTGCCAGCAGGGCCAGTGCTCAAATTAGGCAGGTGCTGAATCTTTTACCTTTTCCTAGAGGTTTTGGGTATGGATGTAAGAAAAATTAGTTATAAATTGTACTTCTTGTTAAAGCTGAATTAATTATGTATTATTATTTTTTCCTTTCATTACATAAGAAAATGATTTTAGGAGCACTTTGGCAAAAGTTTAGGTACAAATTAAGAAAATGTCATTTGTGAAATAAGAGTAGTTTTTTTTTTTTAGTTCAGAGGTTTTACTTTTAACGATTTAGTTTCACCTTTTAAAAATGTATTTTCTGGCGAAGATCTAACACTAGGTTTCTAGATTTTTCTAAATTTTCTCTGAAAACCTGAGATGCATGTAAAATCATTTGGAATTTACTACAGCCATTTTGACTACAGATATTTCATAAAACAGTGAAGCACAATGAGCATGTTCATGAATAGGACCCTGTTCATAATTTCAGTGTAAAAAACGATTCTGGTAGAATAATACTAAGAAAAAATCGTGAAGAACATAAATCTTATTGTTACCTACAAGGTCTCTCCATCTTTTTTCCTTTTCCTCATCTCTGTACCCTCTTCTTTCTGCTTTCCCATCAATTCTAAATTGACTTAAGTTGACATTGACTATTTAAGTACTTCTTATGTATCTTACAATTTCAACAACAAAAAAAATCTTGATATTATTGGCTAAAAGGAACAAAAAGAAGCTTTTTAAAATTTACTCATTGATTGTAATTACCTGTGTTTTTCACTCTGTTTCTTTAGGATCAATATTTAATAGTTTTCCATACTTAAAAATTTGAGTGCTTCCAAAATATTTCCTTCTCTGAGCTTTCCAAGTTTGTAGATACAGTCCAGGTAGAGTGACCTCTAACTACAGAGTCTCTGATGGGACAAAGTGCCTAGCATGTTCTAAGAAAACCTCAAAACTGTGCCATGAGTGCCAGTAACAGGGGATGAGATTGGAAAGTGGGGAGGGGGATGGGTGGGGATTTTGAAAAATGCAAAGCAGCCACTTGGGTTTTTTTTTTTTTTTTTTTTTTCCATTGCTATTTTCAGAATACACTGAAAGGGATTGGAGCAGAAGCAGGGAAATCTCCAGGCTGATCAGTTTGTTAATCCAGAATCCAGACAGAGGGTGATATTGGCCAGGGCCGAGGTAGTAGCAGAGTTGTCAAAAAGGTAGAAAATGGTATTATATTGAGGAATGAACCAATGGTGTTTCCTGAGAATCGCATGTGATATGTGAGAGAACTACAAGAGTCACAAGTGATCTCATGTTTTGTAAACCAGAGCAACTAGGAATATGGAATTGCTTTTGCATGCACCCTTCCATTCTCCGATTGCCTTCCCCACTGTGTACTTTCACCTTGTCCATAACCCTCTAACTATGCTTCCCTCAGGACTATGGCACTTTGCAATTTCTTCCACCCAGAATGCAGTTGCTCAAGATATCCTCATCAATTCTCCCACATCCAAATCTTTATTCAAAGGTGACCTTTTCAGTAGAATATGCCATCATATTTCAATTTGCACCCCCACAAACACACATCCTGTCCACTTTCCTTGATTTGTTTTTCTCCATAGCTCCTATCCCAATCTCAAGTACTTATTTAGCTTTATTATTTTATTTATTGCCTATTTCCCCAATAGAATGGCAACTCCATGAGAACAAGAATATCTGCTCGTTTTGTTCACTACTCTATTCCCAGAGCCTAGAATGATACTTAGCATATACTAACACAATAAATATTGGTTAGATGCATGAATTAATGCAAGGAATTAGCTAAGGTATTTACTATACTCTGGTCTCTAAGAAGATTTGCAAGAAGAAAAAGGATTGCTTTATGGAAAAATTTATGAATCAAAGCAAAAATCTCTGTCATGGCATATCTAGATGCAGAGTTGTATATCACAACTCAGTTCATGATAAAGCCTTAATCATAAGGAGCATGAAAAGAAAAGCCCTAGTATTGGATCCCTAGTGAAAGGGAAAATTAGTATTAGCCCCTTGACAAGATTCACACTTTCTTGGAGGGATTGGATGATCCCAACTCTTACTGAGCCTGTGTATTGAGGGGCACTCCTCAAGCCTAGCAGTCTGGAAGAATGAAAGCAAAAGAACAGTAACAGTAATATTCCCTCTGCCCTATTGAAATTTCTCTCTTATCCTTCATTCCCTTACCATAACCTTCTGTGCTGGCCCATTGCTCACTGGATGATGTCCAGCAATGTACAATGGCGTACAAGATCATCACACTCTGGTTTCAGCTTCTGCTGTTTTTCTTCTTGCTCCTCCAAATCTCTAGTGATTCTGAAATACTACAGCTCCGTAAACCAAACATGCTTTTTCCCCCACCCTACAACTTTCAATTTTTTATGCTGTCTAGAATGGCCTTTTTCCTTCCTCATTTCTTTGTGAACTCTGATTCATTGTCTAATCACCATTTCAAGTATTTCTTGATGCTTGTGAAATCCCTGTTACATTTCCCATTCTCTCAGAAGAATTAATTGCTCCTTTATTTATTTCCCATTGATTCTTACAGTTATAACATATTTTACTGGAATTACCAGTTCACGTATCTAGGTCCACTTTAGACTATGATGTATTTAAAGGCAAGAAACATGTTCTATTTTCTTTGTATTATATAAACTGCACTTATCACATAATAACAGCCCTTTAAATTGAATGAATGAATAGCATTAATAAATCAAAATGGTCAAAATGAAAAAAGCTCCTTTTAATAAGTCATAATTAAAGCATTAGCCATCTTATAAATTTTCTAGGAAACTGATCATTTTTGGATGTGCTTGAAATCACATAAAGTCGTCCCTTTTTGTGCTTTTGTTTGCTAGAATAAAAGCTAGGTGGGAAGATTTCCCAAAGAAATGGAGACAACCAGTGTTTTGAAGTAGAGGAAACATGTTTTAGTTGAAAAAGTAGAAGTGACATGCAGAGAGGAGAAACGAAATGTGTGATAAAGTGGATACAAGTGTACATGCAATACATGGGACAAACCCCTGCAGGGTCACAAGACTGAAAGGTGCAACTGGTGATGAGAGACCAGTTGTTGAAGTATTTAAAACTTATGCTCAAAGCTCTCCTGGTAGGATGCAATGTTAGTGATTACTAATTGAGGCAACATTTGCTCAAGATGATTGTATAATTACAGCCAAATTCAAATTTCTGATTCAGTTTAGTCATCCTGCCCTCGCTGACAACATGGAAAGAAAGGAGACACATTCACAGCAGAACGTTTTGCAGACTACGGTGGCTGCAAGCATAGCTTTTCAGTGGATTCAGGCTTTAAGTGCTAGCCACATACTCCAAACATCATCCATTTTTTGGAAACGTATTAATGAAGACATTTATTTCCAAAAACAGCTTATTGTTGCTGCTTTTTGTCGTTGTTGTTCCCTCTCATTGGGGATGTTTTCCATACCCTCCTGACAGCTTGTCAATGGGGAGGCATTCATCCTCGCTTTATCTATTGCATATCTGTCTGCTTAATATGAATCTAGCATCCAGAAGAAAGAAATACGTTTAGGGCTAATTAATGTAAAAATGCTCTTTGATGGGCAGTATAATACAAGATAGCTCAGAATTTTCAAATGTCACATATTGGCTCTTCTAAATACATGTTATTCATATTTGCTGAAGGTCCCTTTTCTAAATTTCTACTTTGCAGCCTATAGATATGTGTTTATATGAACAAGCTGGCTCCAATCCCAAATGAATATTAGTACAAATCTGTTCTTACAATGGATATTAATTTATTGGACAATTAGAATATGGCAAATGATGTGAAGGTTGCAACATGTTTCACATATTTTTTTTAAATTGTTTGTACTCACACCGCTTCTCCCATTTACAAAATTTTTAAAGTCTATAGGGATATCGTAGTACATATTTATGCAGATTACTTTTTTATTTATGGAAGGGGATCGCTTGTTCCCCCAGGTGGTTATAAAACTGCAATTTCACTTTGACATGATACAAATTGGTTTGGAGAAAACAAATTATTCTAAAGTCTTTAGAAACTAAAATGATGTTGTTGGAACATAGTAACAGCATAAATAAATCTAGAAGATGGCGATTTTTATCTCTCCAGAACTGGATGGGTTTGTCCTGGATCATGTCTTTGAATTTAGGTTTCTGATTTTTATCCAGGGATGATTTTTGACTTGGATGAAAAAAAGGAAACCAAGAGCTACCATAAAACAGGAATAGGTTTATAATCTTTTGAAATGCGTATTTACATAGACCATGAAATAAAAATATTTTGTTCAAGAAAAGTTGTCTTTTTAATGCTGCTCAGAATGGCAGACCAAAAGTAAAATTTTTAGGAGCGAGTAAGTAGTTTTTGTGATTTAATCCTCTTCCTAGCCTGTCCTATATGTATAGAATATTGGATCATGGAAGAATACTCTGAGTTTAGGAACATATTTTTTTAAGTAAAATTTATGGAAAATTAAAAAGCATACAGTAAAGTGCACAAATCGTAAGTTCACATCTCAATGGATTTTAAGTGAACATAGTCATGTAATCAGCATGCCAATAAAAATAAGACCTTAACAGAACATTATCCAACCCCAAACCTTCTCATGTCCTATCCCAAAGGTAATTACTGTCCTGTCTTCTAATTAATATAGATTAGTTTTGCCTGTTCTCTTGTAGACTACTCTCGAAAGCACATCACTTAAATTTTAGATCTTGTAAGTGGAATCTGTATTCTCCCACTAGCCAATCATTAACCAACATGGAATCAGAGGAAAATTGAAAGCTTCAAGCCAGCTTTGACATAACAGCATTCTTCTTGATTATTGAAAGTAACTTGGAAGTTGATATGTGCTCCAAGTTGAAAGTTAAAATGGCGCTTCGATGGCAGCCAAATTGCTCATGCCACAATTTTTCCCTACATTATTTTGGCCCAATATTAGATTTAACAGAGTAAAAGTTTAAGTCACACCATATTCCATAATGCATAACAGAGGAAATGGAATATAGAGATGGGCAACAAGTTTTAAAGATCAGAGAAGAGGCAATCTTGATATTTAAGGATTACATGCAGTTAGAGATCTTTACATAACAACATATTGAAAAAGATTAATTCAGTCAGTTCAGGCTTGACATTTATTTTTAACAATTAGTATTCTATTCCCTATAATCATGTCCTACAGTTTAAAGTGCTTAATGAGTTCTTACTGGAAAGTGACTATTTCAGGAGAGTATAATGGCCTTTAATCACTTCGCTCAAGCTATTAGTAAGAAAGATTGTCAGGAAATGTTTTTACTTTTGTTCTAAAATTAATTGAATTACCAATTGAATGGAGCAAGAAGTTTGTCAATACAGTATTCAACCTCCAATGTCTTGCTCTCTCTTCCTGTATCCTGTTTCTGCCTCTTTTCACTGTGAATTAAAAATTCATTTGAATAATCTCTAATTCTTTACCTGCTTAAAATAGCCTAAGGGAAGAAAAATAACTTCTAACCAGAAGATGCAATGCTCCTATTATCTAAATTAATCCACTTAAAAATTCAGTGAGGTAAATATTATGCTCATGTTACAACTGTGGAAATTGGAGTTTCGAGTAGATACACATTTTGCTCAATATGAAGCTAGCATAACTTCCAGTTAAATAATTAAAACCCAAAGCCATATGACTGAATCTACACTAAAAGATGCTTTTATATAGTCATAGTATTTAAGACTATGTATTATGTTAAATATAATATATTGGTTGGTGAACTTTTATCTTTTCCAAAATAAAACACACCATTGTTTTCAACATGTATACAGTGAGCATTATTCAGGTTCCTATCATGGTATCTTTGATTATTCTCATGAGGGAGTCAGTGCAGGTGGTTCAAAGCAGAGTACTAGGACCAACAGCAGGAGCAGCATTCCCGAGTTTTTCAGAAACATGAATTCATGAGCTCCACCTTAAATATCTGAATACCTGAGCACGGGACTCAGAAAATTATATTTTAACATAGTTATGAGATGATTCTTATGTATGTTAAAATTTGATAACCATTGGCATATTTTTTTAAAGCATGAACTATAAAACCAGTTGGTGTGAGTTTATATCCATGTTCTGCAAAATCCTGGCTGTGTGACATTGAACAATTTAGTTCACCTTTCTAGATCTTAGTTTCTTCATTTACGAAACGTAAATAACAATGATGTCTGCACCACAGAGTTGTTTTGTGCAGTGCGGGACTCACAGAAAGCACAGCGCAAGTTGTAGTAAATACATAGATCTTTAATAATACAAATTAAGTAATTACTATCAAAACATTCATTAAATACCTTAATATTTCTGAATCACTTATTTAATAATAAAGTTTAATAAATATTGTTATTTGAATAGGAATAAAATCTCTTTTCATAACTTGTTGCATTATTTTAAAAATGTATAAAACAGAAAAGGGAAGGTGATGGAAAGCTCATATAAATATGATTCAGTAAATTACACTGTTTTGTGGAGATGATTTCACTCAGAATTCAAAGTAGATGCAATTAGAGCTACAGATTAGAAATTGGAAGCAATGATTTAGCAAACACATGATTTAACAAACAAATCAGAGAGGAGAAAAAATTTCCAATACATTTGAATCTCTACATGTGGATTTAATCTTGTGATAAACAATTCTCAGGAGACAGTGTGAGATGTATTCTTCATTCCAGAAGGTGGGAGAATGTAGAAATTGGGAATAGTTATTGTAAAAGTGAGAATTATCAATGAAACCAATTCATAGACTCATACATATGCACATAAATGCATGAGAATACAATTTAATATCATTTGCTTGTTATATACAATGTCATTTTTTTGTTTTGTTTTTTTGTTTTGTCTTGTATTGAGACAGGGTCTCACTCCGTTGCCTGGCTAAGAATGCAATGGTGTCATCATAGCTCACAGCAACCTCAAACTCTGGGGTAAAGTGATTCTCCCGCATCAGCCTCCCAAGTAGCTAGTACTATAAGATGTGCACTAACATGTCCAGCTAAGTTTATTTATTTTGTTTTTAAAATTTTTTTAGAGATAGGGTCTGGTTCTGTTTCCCAGAGTAGTCTCAAACTCTTAGCCTCAAGCGATCCTCTGCCTTGACCTCCTAAAGCCCTGGGTTTACAATTGTGACCCACTGTGCCCGGCCTACACTACCTGTTGTAATGAGACTCATGTTGTACAGTTGTAACTGCGGGTGAGCAATCAAAATACTTGTGACCCAAGTTGGCAATGGGGGATGATGCAAAGGACCTGAGCAAAGAGCAACTGATAGGGTGTAAATACCAAGGCCAGAACCACATATTTACATATCTGCATATTTAGCATGAATTTAGGGTATCAGCCAAAAATGCTTTTGTCTCTTCTAGCTCATATGCACCAGTTAAACACACATCACAGATATGTGTGTATGTCAGAGCATGGTAAGTGGAAAAATGGAGGAGGAAGTTTGGTGGAAATAAATTTGTATTTCTCTCTACCAAAGTTAAAAAGGAATATTAAAAAAATAAAATAGCAATCAAATTTTTAACAGCATTCTAGAATATAGAAAGTGCTTTCCATGCACTCTGTTAGGCATTCTTGCAATAGTACAAGGAGTTAGAGATGGCTACTTTCCCAATTTTACAACTAAGAAAAGAAAGTGAGAATTTCAATGATATGACAAGGTCACACAGCCATGAGGGGACCTTCCTGGTAATGGGACACTTCCTTTGATTTAGTTCCTAAATTTATGTTCTGCCTACTATACCACACTCACTTTAATCATTTAATTATTTTCCATCAGAATTTATATCCTAATAAATAAAAACTGAAGGGTTTCTGCAATTATGTTAAGAAATACATGTTAAATTTTATAATTGTATCAGTGAACAAAATTAGTTTAAATCCACATCACAGAGAGAAGTGATCTTATTTATGTCGATGCTATTTTTTTTCTGGTCAAAAAATTACATACCTATCAAGGCAGGCTTACATTTTGAAAAGAGAAACTCCTATCCTATAGAAGGTAGACGGGTGAACACCTCTGGCTGTAAGCAGAGAGGGCGCATGTGGGACTGGGCGCTGGAACAAGGCGCAGTTGGGTAGCTGTTTTTTAGCAGCATTGCAGCTTCTGCAAGTCATGTCTGCGTGGGAAGCCAATGAGCTACAGAAAGGTCAATCCGTGGAAGATAGGTGAAACCATCACTAGGCTTTAGAAAGCACAGGCTCCGTACATGTAATTGAATCTTTATGAATCTGGAGGCCAATGCCCTTTTTTCGGGTATCTGTCTTTCTGTGTGGCCTCACAGACTACATTTTTATGTCCTGTATGCCTGAGGTCCTGACTTAGTCACACTAGCAGCATGAGGATGGCCAGCCAGACACTGCCTCTCACTTCGCAGTGTGGTTAGTCTGTCATTTAGTTGCAATCCCTTGGAAGGACTCATCTGGATGATGGAGAACGCTATGGACTAAATGTTGGTGTATGCCCAAACTCACGTGCTGAAGCCCCAGTTCCAAATGCGATTATACTAGGACGCACGGCCTTTGGGAGGTAAAAGTTTAGATACATTCATGAGAGTGGAGCCCTTATGGATAGGATTAGTGCCCTTATAAGAGGGGGAGAGATCATTTCTCTGTCCACGAGGTACAGATGCAGCAAGAAGGCGGCCGTCTGCAAGCCAGAAAGCGACCCCTCACCAAAAACCCTGTCTGCTGCGCTTTGATTTTAAACCTCCTGGCCTCCAGAGCTGTGAGAAATAGATTTCTCTATTTCAGGCCACCCAGTTTGACTAAGACAGAGAGGTAAAATATCATAGAGCCTGGGACGCTCATTTGCTAGTAAGTTCACTACCTACTCAGCTCCACTCACACCGTTAGGAAAGTGTGTGAGTGCAGTTGAATGGGTGGAAAGATGCTGTTGCAGATAATGAGAAAAGGGGCTAGAGACAAGGTGCAGGAAAAACTTTAGATGCTTTAAATTGAAAAATGATAGTATGATCCATTTATATAAATGCCTTTCTGTCCAATTCTGCTCCAGCGGAATTACTCAGCTCCTCTAAAGAACTGTGCCTGGATAGGACAGAGTGTTTTTTAATAGGCTTTACGATAAACCCTCCAGGCAGACAGGAGGACAGACGTCCCTAACTGACTTTGGGGAGCAGTGCCACCACCGCCACCACTACTCCTTTACCTTGATATCTGCTAGATGGCCATAATTGTCTCTGTCTTCCAACATTTTAAATGACGAAATTTAGACATTTTATTCCAAGAATTTATCAACTCAAAATGTTATGCTTCCTGTTTTGTACAAAAATTTTCATGATTAACTTTAGCTTCATGGGGGTCTCAATTTTTATAAATCATATTATAAATTATTAGTGCCCAAGAGTATATTAACCTAGTTTGATCACAAAGTTTGGTTATTTTTTTATTCTAATGTTAAGGAAATCCAACACTTTGTTCTTGTTAGTAACCAACTAATTCTATTGATTGTGAGTAGTTCAGAAAAAAATTTAAAGAAATTTTAATCAGATATGACTTTGTCTATAACTTATTTAACATGTTAATAGCTGTACATTTTATTCAAAGTGTATCCTGAAATTCTTGTAATGTTTACATTGCAATATTCAAACACAACGGTTAAGCTTAAAATATTTAATATCCAGTTAGCACAGATGGGATATTATAATCACAATAACCTAAATACAGTTGACCCTTGGACAACATGGGTTTGAACTGTGTGGGACCACCTATGCTCAGATAATCTTCTGCCTCTGCCACCCCCAGGGAGACCAGGCCCTTCTTTTCCTCCTCTTCATCTCACTCAGTGCGAAGATCACGAGGATGAAGACCTTGATAATGATCCACTTCCACTTAATGAATAGTAAATATATTTTCACTTCCTTATTATTTTCTCAATGAGATTTTTCTTCTCTAGTTTACTTTACTGTAAGAATACAGTATATGATACATATAACATGCAAAATATGTGTTATTCTACTGTTTACTATCAGTAAAGCTTCCAGTCAAAGGTAGGCATTAGTAGTTAAGTTGGGAATCAAAAGTTACATGTGTTTTTGACTGCTTGGGGGAGTGCCATCCCAGCCCCCAGGTTGTTCAAGGGTAAACTATATATTTTTTAGTGGAATTGTAGGAATGTTCAGTTTGATGCAATCATGTAGAAACATTTTGCATAAATACATGTAAAATAAAGATTGTGGAACTAAAAATAATATACTTAATCCATTAGTAGTTATTAACAGCTAATATCGATTTAGTTCTATGATGAGAAATTGACATGCATTATCTCATTTTTCACATTCTCATATGGGGTCAACATTTTTGTTTGTCCTTAATTTACAAATGAGGAATGCGGGTCTCAGAGAAGTTTAGGGATGTACCCAGGGTTACACAGCAAAGACATTTGAGAGGTTTAACTTAACCTAGATTTTGCAATTCTAAAGCTCATGTTCTTATTTACTGACTTCTTACACGTCTGAACTCTGGGGATCTCACAAAAAATTGTTTGCTAAATGTGTGTGATGCATTTACTTTATGAGTTTCTGGAGTTACATGTTTTTTTGTGTATGGCAGAGAGGTTAATTATGGAGCTTAGAGGCAAACATATTTTGTTCGGTTCCATTTGTGTTACTTAACGTTGTGAATCTGAATAGTATAAGTCAGTAGCCTAAACTCTGAAAGATGTGTAAACAAACCCATTGCATAGAAGAGTTGGGAAAATTAAGCTTCAGGCTATACTTGAAGCTCTTACCCAATGCATGAATCAACAGTTGACAAAAACTGTGATTTTCATTTCTTTCTTATGTTTGTATTTATGGGGAAAATTAAGACTGCCTACTTGTTTCTTCTACTGAAAACAAAACAAAACAAAAGATAAAATATACATACAGGTTGCTCTTGCTTACTTTATCTAACTCAAGTTATATTGATATCATCCATTTGTGTGTAACCACAAATACAACTGGTAAATATTGAGTTAGAAAGGTTCCCTTACTTCCAGATTGCCTTCTCTACTGTCTTATTTTTTTCAGTATTACCACAATTCATCCAGGCTGTAATGAACATTTCAAAATGATATTTTGCTGGTTTTTTTTTCTTCTGCATCATTTTCAAATCATTATACATTTTTTTTTTTGCAGAATATCTCAAAAAATATTTTCTGCAGAATCTCTCATAATCCCATCCCTCTACAATCTATTCCCTGACTTTGCTGCTCCTTAGTCCCTTAGTACACTGTTCATATTAGCACTTCCTTCACTGTTCTTTCATTTAACAAGTAAGTCTTGAACATCAATACCGTGTCGGGTCTTCTGTGTCACTTAAGCACAGGCAGGCTCTCAAGGAATTCACGCTGTCTTTTGTGCAATTCTTCTTTGTGCCAACTTTTGCCTGTCCTCTTAACACTTCCTCAACAACCTTCAACCCCAGGCACTTTGCCACCCACTCTAGTGGCCACAGTTGGGATGTTATTAACATCTGGAAATTCTCCATCTTTGAGCTACGAAGGATTAGAATCTGCAATCAGTAAATCAAATCATCTCTCTCATGGTTTTATTCCCCCCCACCATATTTTCTATTCAACCTCAAATTTCATTTGTACTTCCCGCTGCTTCTTCCTTCGTTCGGTCAGCACATAATTTGATGTCTTTCCTGGTAGTATTGTCAGGAACGTCCCCTCTTTCTCCTTTCTTCTTCAACCATTGTTTTGCAAAAACATCTTGACAATTGTGAAATGCACTTACAGAGTTCCTCGACCGGTGTTATTAGAGACAACCATGTAACAGAAAGCGGGGATGCAGATTAGGGGTTGCTGGAATATGAGGGTCTCCGCTTCAGCTATGGGATAAAAAGCAAGATCCTTAGCATTGTTCTAACACTCATTTCTCTAATATCTTCTGCTATAGTTTTCTCCCATGCGTGTTGTTCTTTAGCCATATTAAAAGGCTGTTCATTTCCTAGATAAGCCATTTTTTCCTCTGGACCACCTCCCCGCAATTCTCTTCTTCAGTTTATTTACCTTCCAAACCTTTGCATTCTCAAATTCTCCATTTGACACCCTTCTCGGTGAGATCTTTACTTTTCTCTTGGACTAAGATTGAGAGCCTCTCTCTGGGTTCCAATAATTTCAAATGCATATTTAAATTGAAAGAATGACTTCATTTTATGGGAATGCTGAGATTTCAGAGTGCTAAGCAATAGAAATATGGATAAAAGGCAGGCACTGGAGCTCTTGGGGCACAGTAAGTATTTAGTAAATTGATGGATATTTGGGGGCTATTGTAATTGATAGAGATAAGCATCCCAAGTGCATTTCAGTACAAGTCTCATGGAACGAAAATGAATTTGTTAAATGCAAATATGATTTCGAGATGGCAGTCTAAATATACACATTTTTAAATTTATCTTTCCATGCCTTTGTTAAGTTTTAAATGAATTCGTACAAAACATTAATAATATAGGAATTAATGTGGAAGTAGCAAGCCTCCTCTGAAGTATGTATGAGAGATTGAAGCAGAGGAAGTGAGTAGTAAACTAAAAAGGGAACCCAGAGAGGTTTTGGGCTTACTGGTCTGAGAAAGAAAATGAGAACTGGGTCGAAAAGAAGGTGGATCAGTGAAGGTGAATACTTGAACAGCTGCACTGGCCGATCTAGCTCTATACATCATTGCCAAAGGAGAGACCAACCTAGAATTCATGGCCAAAATACTGTTTGTGATAGTAACTGAGTGACAGTCAAAACTGCTAGAGTGTCAGTTGGGATTCCAAAGTAAAATTCTCCTTATGTTTTATCAGTCGGTAGAGGAAAGGTATAAATTGTCAGTCTGCTCTACATGTGACCTGATTTGAGCTATTTCTTTCATTCACAATTGTTAGGTCATTTTTAGTCCTATTGTTAGCCTTCCATATGTAGTGCCATGTGAGAATCAAAGGTCTCTTTCCCACAGTCTCAGACAGAATTCTGCTGTACATGCAAACCTGTATTATCAAGCAGGAACAAAATCAATTGTACTAAGCTTGATGAAGTCCTAGCTTTCTGCCTTTTATGTCCTCTAATTGCACATAGCATAAAATGTTTCTTTACTCAAGTCAGAGGATGAAATATTCTAGAAACAGAGTTCAGCTAAAGTTATAGTCAGATAATTATACTGAAATTATTGAATCAGCTGTGGGAGCCATCACAAAGTATGCAGGCTCTTGAACTTGCTAGGTCTTTATAACCTGTTTTTGAAATGTAAAAGTACATGTGTGATATTCTAAGGCAATTGACATAACTTGAACATTAGTATTTTCTCAATTAAAATATTTTTTAGTTTGCTAATTATGTTATTTAACCAAACCTATAGTCTCATCAGAGATAAAAATAGATGACATGTTTTTGTCACTTCTTGTTCGAGGCTTCTGATTAGAAGAATTCTTGCTAGTCAACTATCTCCACGGTTTGTGTCCCTAATTAGATCAACTATTGACCCAGAGTTTCAAAACTTACATTAGACTGAAACTCACAAAATTTCCTTTCTTTTTTTAGGTCAAAGAATGTGAAATATTGGGAGGTCATATGGTTCATACTTACATATCACACTGCCTACACTGAAGTATTTGAGGTAAATTCAAAGCAACATAAGAGACCCTCAGTCAGGCTTACTATTCCAGTTATCCCTCGAAGGCATAAACAATTACCCAAAACTAACAACTTAAAACAGCCATCATTTCATTATACTTCACCATAGTGTCATTCAAAACTTTGGGAAGGACTCACCTGGGAGTTTGCTTTGTTTATGTGACAACTGTGGTCCCCAGTTTTGTGTTCAGCAGACAAATAGACGACTTTGGATGTCTGGCACCTGGTAAGAATGATTCAAAGGCTATGCTCAGAGATACTGCTGATGAGCATCCACAGGTGGTTTCTCCAGCACAGATATCTAAGGAGAGCCAGACTCATATGGTAGCCAGGAATTCTGAGACAGTTTTCCAAAAGACAGAAAGTAAAAGTTGCCAGGTTCTTAAGGCTTAGGCACAGAAATTGGTCTAGCCATACTCCTGCCATGTTGTATCAGTCAAACACTGTCACAGAGCTTGCAATGGAAGGGGGCCATGGTCGCCCCATCTTCCTCACATGCTCTGCTACAAATAAGTAAATCTTTATGTTCCATCTTTCTTACCATGTCTGGTCTTTCCTTGGGTTTTAGGCTGTTTGGTTTCCTTGCAGTCTCAGTTCTTTGATGGATTTTCAAAAATAAATTTGATTTTGTAGTATGTGACACTTTTAAAAAATTATTGTTAGGGTGTTAGGAACACTCAAGTTGTACATCTCAAGTGGAAGTGGAACTCTCTGGCTTTAGATTTAGTATTAGCAATTCTAGACTCCAACTACAAAGGAGTTGCACTTGCGAAAGTTCTTAGGGAAAGTAATTGTGAAACTCAAATTCTAAGAATTCCTTATTTGGCCAAATTATCATTCTAATATAAAATAAGAAATGACAATTTCAGATTTACAAGAACTAATAAATCATCTGTACATAAACTTCTAAAGACATAGTTTGCAGAGAATATGTTTCAGCAAAACAAGGAAAAAAAAAAAAACAAAACAAAACAGGAGCTCTAACCCAGGAGATAAGTGGTAGGAGGTTCCAGAATCATTTTAAGCAGACTTAGAAGCAGAATGTGTAAAATATATCATATAAAATATAATGTGACACAGAGGACAATCAGGGTCATTTTGATTGTTGATGTGGGTATAGTTTGACCAAAGAATGACACACTAACTATACCTATATCATCATTATATATACATTACACTCCATATTGCATTTAAATATGCAATTGTTTTATCTTCCTAATCAGAAAATAAGCTACCTCTTCATATTTTTATTAATCATAACTTAGCAGAAAATGTCTTATGAGAGTAGAGAAATGCAGTGAATCATTTGACAAGTGTGTAAGTTTGTCCATGATTTTTTTTTCATTTGTGTGGTTTTTTTTGTAATTTTAGCATATTATGGGGGTAGAAACACTCTAGTAACATAAATTGCTTTTGTACAATTTGAGTTCAAGTTATAAGTGTGGCTATCACACCGATAGTGTACATTGTACCCTTTAGGTGTGAATTTACCTATCCCCTCCTCTCCCCACCACCTGCTTGATTTCCTATGAATGTATTTCCATATGCGTACATAACTGTTGATTGATTGGTTCCAATTTAATGGTGAGTACATGTGGTGTTTGTTTTTCCATTCTTGTGATACTTCACTTAGAAGAATCGTCTTTAGTTTCATCCAGGTTAGTACAAGAGGTATTAGTTCACCATTTTTATGGCTGAATAGTACTCCATGGTATACATACACCACATTTTATTAATCCACTCATGCATTTGTGGGCACTTGGGTTGTTTTCACATCTTTGCAATTGTGAATTGTGCTGCTATAAACATTCAAGTGCAGATATTTTTTTGGAGAATATCTTTTTTTTCCTTTGATTAAACACCCAGTAGTGGGATTGCTGGATCAAATGGTAGTTCCACTTTTAGTTCTTTGTGGTATCTTCATACTACTTTCCATTGAGGTTGTATGAGTTTGCAGTCCCACCACCAGTATATTAGTGTTCCTATCTCTCCACATCCATGCCAACATCTTTTGTTTTGGGACTTTTTGATAAAAGCCATTCTTACTGCAGTTAAGTGATGATATCTCATTGTGATTTTGATTTGCAGTTCCCTGTTGACTAGAGATATTGACATTTTTTCATATGTTTGTTGGCCATTAGTTTATCTTCTTTTGAAAAGTTTCTATTCATGTATTTTGCCTGCTTTTTAATGGGGTTGTTTGATTTTTTCTTATTGATTTGATTGAGTTCCTTCTAGACTCTAGTTATTAGCCCTTTATCAGCCATATAACATGCAAATATTTTTTCCCATTATGTATGTTGCCTATTCGCTCTAATGATTGTTTCCTTTCCTGTATAGAAGACCTTTTAATTTAATCATGCCTAATTCTTTATTTTTATTGTTTCTGTGATTCCTTTTGGGGTCTTCTCCATAAATTCTTTGCCCAGGCTGATGTCTATAAGAGTTTTTCTAACATCGTCTTCTAGAATTCTTATGGTTTCATGCCTTTGGTTTAAGTCTGTTATCCATTGTGAATGGATTTTTGTGAGTGGTAAGAAGTGTAGATCCTATTTCAATCTACATGTGGCTATCCAATTTTCCAGCACCATTTATTGAATAAGGATTCTTTTCCCCAGTGTATGTTATTGTCTGCTCTGTCAGAGATCAAATGGCAATATAAGGATGGTTTCATATCTGGGTTCTCAGTTCTGATCCATTGGTCCATGTCTCTGTTCTTGTGCCAGTACCATTCTGTACATTATTTTTTAAAGTAATGGTAGAGAATTCCTAGTCTCTCTATCTGTAGGGGCTTAAAGATAC